>VXAY01007247.1:827940-935459 GCA_013399855.1 Oxyruncus cristatus | reverse complement strand
AAAAAAAAAAAAAAGGAAAGCCTAACAGCTTTCCCAGTGTCTGGAGGAATTCGAAAGTTGTTCCCTCAATTCAGAATAGCCAAGAATTTAGTTAAGTGTCTTGGATAGAGTCTTTAAGAGTACCTTAAAGCCACCCTACTGCTTTAACGAAAATGGGGCTATGATGAAACCATAATTCATTTCCCTCTTATTTTGTGTAAAGGTTTATTAGCTTGTGATTTAAGCAAACCATCTGGTCCTGCTGGCAGTCCAAGTTATGTCAGACTCAATGCTTTCTCCCTTGTAATATGTTACTTGAGGCAGTTAAATTACATGCTTAAGTCCCAAGTCTGGCCTGTGCTTTTTCCATGTCTTAACATCTGTTCTAGGAAATTTTTCTGGGATCCAAACAAGTTTACACTGAGCCAGAACTCTTGTCTTTGTCTTTCTTTTCATGTCTATTTCTTTTCATTCTCTGCAGTCTAATCAGTAAAACTAAGTAAAAGATAATGCAGAAATTTGCAGTCCCTTTATCGTTTCGGCAGTGTACACAATGAAATGAAAAATAGTTAAAAAACTCACAAGCAGTAGAAAAGCAGGAGACCCTCGTCTGAGAGAGTGACACTTTGAGAAATGTTCATTATTTTTTTCAGTCCTTGTAACATTCTTTCTACTGACTTTTAATTGCAAGACTTTTTGTTTTGCTGGCCTAGTTAGTTTTGGGCAAAAGTACAGATTTCTAGTACATTTTATCCTGTAATGCTAATTTCTTGTTTATACAAGAAAGGTCTATGTTTAGAAAGCCAATAATTTAAAATATACAAGTTAGCCTGCTGAGGTGGTTTTGAAATGAAGATCTCTAGTGGTTGATTTATACAATGATCGTGGAAAATGACTTGTTTGTGTTGGTATTTGTATCTGTATTCTCTAAAATTGCATCATTTTGTATTCTGTGTGGAACTTTTGAGACACAGTAATGAATAGAAACAGCTATCCCATAGCCTGCTGTGTCTGTATGTGTATTGAAACAAGTAGAATTTCTTTCCTACAATGAGAAACATAAAAATGTGTCTGTTTCCAGGCACGTTATTAAACAATTCCCATATTTTACTGCACCTAAAGTGTGGTTATTTCCAGTTTAGGAGTAGGTCATTTAGTGTGACAGTTAAGCCCCTTCGCCATGCCCTCTGAGAATTTTAATTATGGATCGATGTGTAATCTTTTGTGCCCACTCAAAAGAAAAAAATTATGAGGAAAGAAAAATAACAAGACTAATAGATACCTTGGGCTATCTTGATGGTTGGAACTTTGGTTTAGAGTGGATGTAAGGAAGAAGTTCTTTATGGTGAGACATTGGAACAGGTTGCCCTGCGAAGTTGTGCATGTGCCATCATTGGAAGTGTTCAAGTTTGGGTTGGATGGGGCTTTGAGCAACATAATCCAGTGAAAGGCAAGGCAGGAGTGTTGGCCTAGATGGTATTTAAAGGTCTCTTCCAACCCAGACAAACCATTCTATGAAAAAATGAAAAATGAAAAAGTTATGCAGTCTTTTCTGCAAAGATTGCTAATCTGCAGGTGAGGAAAAACCTTATCTAACATTAACATAGAATATCTTTTATATGGTATATCAGTGATTTGCCGTCCTTTATAAAGGTTATTCAAGCCAGTCGTGTACATATGAACCTTGGGTACATTTCTGTCCTGTCACTTGAGACTGGAAAAATTTCTTTTGTGGTGTCTGTGGAGGGCATTCTGTAGCCTCTTCCTTGTTCTTGGTATGCACGTAGCATATAAACATGGATTGCAGGGGTCACCGTTTCAGAATAGACCCTCTGCCTCCTCTGGTGTTTGTTCAAGTGTATAGCATTTTGCCCTTTTTTTTCTCCATTCTGATGATTTGGTCCATTACCTCTTTATAGTTGCACAGTACCACTGTAGTGCATTGCATGGTGCTCCCAGCATTCGTGATATATTTGTTGCTTGGATGATCACCCAAAATTGTTCTGCTTCTCTGAAAAGGTGTGAGCAGAAAATTAAGCTTCAGAACTATCTTCCTGAGAGGGCTATGGAAGCCTTTTTTGACTTCCTGTGCAGTAGAAAAGATATCTTCAGGTGATCCTTCATCACTGGGGAAAGTTCACAATGGCAAGAAAAACGGTAGCTGCCACTTAAACAGACTGAAGTGTTCGGGGATGTGAGGCTCCACTAGCTTGTCCGCCTGGTGCCTTAAGTACTGGAGTCTTTGGGCTCTGATTTTAAGAGGCAAACGATAACAACCACACCAGTTTATGCAGGCGTTCTTCCTGGCCTCAAGTATCTGCTGTGTCTCAGGTAGTGCATTAGTTCTCATGTAGCGGCTGAGGGAATTGGAGCTTGCCTGTCCTGATCATCAGTAATCATTCCAAGGGCTATTACAGTGATTGGCAGGATTTTCAGCCTCAGTAATATTTTGCATATCCAGTCCCTTTCTCAGTTTTGCTGTCTTTTTAGTGGCTTTTGGGGGAACTTGACCAAGCTCTTTGCAAGTCCCTGGCTTCACATTACCCAATGGCCAGAAAAGTTTACTGGAACAACTAGATATTTGGAGTTAATGCGGTAGCTGCATGTCTGTGCAAAAGCCTGTTTTTTGATTTACACTTGCATCAGAGGAGCCTGAAATTACAGTTTGTAGGAACAGGGAGGTTAAGATGGTAGGTAGACTCCTGAAAAAGGAGTTATTAGATCCATTGACATGGTGGATAAACTTCTTCTGTTGTATTGATGTTTCTCTCCATCTTGATTTCATGCTTCCTAAGGAAGGAGATGTAATACTACGTAAAAATTTGTCCTACCTTGATATTTCCCTTTTGTGCTGCTGTGAATCCCATACTGGTCTTATTGACATACTTTGCCCTCTTTCACATAGTTTGTTCAGTCCCTCGGGAGCTCTAAATGGAAACTTATTTCACCTTGATTTTCTTCCTTAAAGATAAGCTGTCACCTGGTCATGTCACTTTAGGCTCAAAAACAGTGAAAAAATAGTCTCCGTTCAAGTTCTCTGCTCAGAATACATGGAGACCTTTCTGGCCTGTCTACAGAGAACTGAATCACTTCTAAGTCATAGATAGTCAAAGATATATTTTGCTTTATATACTGTCATCTGAACAAAGGCAAAAAAGGAGCAAGAGTGCACTCTTCCCACCTTCTGAAATGGAGACTTTCTAGTTATAGCTGGCAGGGCACGAGCTTACCTGCAGTTAAATTGAAAATGTCAACAACATGTCTCTGAAAGTGTCTCAGCGTGCCAAGAACTCTGGTTTTGGCAAATATTTGTTCTTTATTATATAATTAGCTGCTCTCAGGGAAAAAAATCAAGGGTAGATTTGATGTTTTTCTATATAGGCTAAATTAAATGTGCTTTGCAAGCAGTTTGTTTCCAGTGAGTATTCCTCACAGGAATCGTTTCTCACAGGGCTGCTTACTGGGACATGTACAGACAGGTCTGCACTGAGATTCATAAGCTGCCAAATAAAATGTTTTGTTTTGTAGAAGTTTAATTGAAATAGACCCATGGAATATCTATAACCTGATGAATCTGAACAATGAAGTCTTTGCTGTGAATGCAGTCATCACTGTTTTGGTGAACTTTGTCTTTTAGTAAATTGCCTGACAAATGGTACTTGCTGGAGAGGATGGAAGCTAGTGACAGTTCCGTAAACTAAGCTGTTGGCACAGTTTAAAAGCTGCTTGCATTCCAGCCGTTCCTAATACATGATTAGATCAATTCTCTGTTAGCCTGCAAAAATAGAGAATACAACCTTGGAATTAAAAGAGTTAGCAAGCAGAGCAAAGAGAAAACGATTAAGTACCTGCAATAACCACCACTACACAGTACTCCTGCAGAGTTTGCCTTTGCCACCTCTCACTGGGAGCCTCGGCCTAGACATCAGTCTCTGGTCTCCTGTGTCTTCTTACCAGCACAGAGTTTGTCACGCTACAGATCTACCTCGAGCAAACCAGTCCTTCAGTGTTAGCATCACAGACCTGGATGGCTGGGAAGGGAAGGAAGGATGTCAGAAGTGTTTCAGACCTGATTATGGAGAAGATGCTGCTTCACAGATTGTCTTCTCTTGGCAGCTGACAGATTGACACAGGCCGTTTTGATTGTTGCAGTTGGCTGGGGGCTTGTTGATCTGAGATGGTTTTCTGTTATAAGTTAAGGGTTTTATAGTTGGCATGCCTTTTTCTTCTCAGTTTAAAGGGAAATGTATATGTGGGTAATTCTGATCCGCCCAAAGGAAGCAGAAGCTGATATTCTAGAAGCTGATGCACAAGTACACCTTCACTTCCCTACCACGTTGTGACTTTTCTCTTTCTAAGAACCAGTTCCCATCCTAGTAGTATTTTTGCTATTCATTGTTTCTGCAGTTCTTCTTTGCATTCTTTTCTGATGTGTTTTCTCTATTTCATTTTATGGAGTTTTCTCTTTGTTTTAAAAATTGACAGTTTCTGATCTTGTTTTGCACCCTGATAAAACAGGGAAAGTTCAGTTAATATATCCATAGTCACCAGTTTGGATTCTGTGTCACTGAAATTCTCCTTTGGTCTGTTGAATACTAGATGAATTTTGGGCTGTACATCTCGAAGAGTTTTTGATAATCACATATTTAAATTATTTAATTTTTTTTAGTTTGCTGAGCACAAGAAGAATCCTTTTGGCAGCTGCATTTGGGTGGAAGTAAATAGGTTTTCTACAGTAAACACTGCACAATGTCTGTGCTAGATTTTTATAAATCTGCTAATGCTCAACTGCAATTTTTCTTTCTCTGTCACTGATTGAGGACGAAAACCAATCTTGTTATCCACTTTAGCTCTGTCTTTAGGAGTACAGCATTTATTAAAGCATGTTACATCCCTTCCCTCCTCCAGTACTTAGCAAACAACGTGCCCAACTCATTCTATAAAAACATGTAATTAGAAATTGAGCTTAATATAATTTCAGTAGTTCACTTCCAGGGTGGATCACAAGTTGATTGTTATGCAGGGATATAAAGGCAATGCAGTGCTGTGTTGTAATACTAAATTTATACAAATGTTTGATTATGTGTACCAGTAACATCTGAGCTTCTCCCATTTGAAGCACATTATAAAACTGTTCATGAACACTTGGTTGTGATAGGAAGAGAAAACCTGTTTTGAAGAAGTCAGTGAAAGTAATGTGTTATAAAATTATGTAAAATATATAAAATTATAAAAGCACATCCAGAGGTTTTTGAATGCTATATGTAGTTGACTTGAGCAGTTATTGTGGTTTTGCATTTTAATTAGTCATAAATTTTAGCTGAGGCAGAACTTGTTCCAAGTGCAAAACAAAATTACTCTTCAGCTGTGTAAAATCTATGCTAGAATTTACAAATCATGTTCATTCTGAATCTTTCCTAATTTGCTGGAGATAGGAGCATTGTTCTGCTGTACTTCTCTGCCATCAGGAACTCTTTGAATGTCTTATGTTGCTGAATCACAACACGTGCCTATAAGCATTGTTCAGATGGTGTTTTGAGGGAAGCAGCCTTACTTACATCTTCATGGGAACCGAGTCCTCTCCCTGTTTTGGAAACAGTACCTTTGTTCTTAAAGTGCATATGTAGTTTCTCCTTAGCCATCATTTAAAATGGAAGCTTTTTATTGTTCTGGTATATTATCAATGTGTTTCATTTAATACCTTGCCTTTCTGTGGGCCAATTTTAACAAGTGCGGGCCATCCTCTTATCCTTGGGGTACATTTTCTAAAACAGAAACACAGAAGAGTTGAAGATTTCTGTTGTAACAGTAACATTCCAGTGACCAAAGTAATTTAATTCACAGGCTGTAATGTTGCTTCAGTCAAGGACAGACATACTGTCCACAGCACTAGATGGTGCTTCCAGCCTACAGGAGTGTTGTGCAGCATACATGCACTGCTAACCTGTGTGCTCCAATTGAGTTGAGACATTTAGTAAATTCCAGCTGATCGCATTACACTATTTTTCTCTCCTCCTGTCTGCTCCAAAAATGTTTTAGGTAGAAGAGCTGATGATGGCCATGGAGAAGGTTAAGCAGGAGCTGGAGTCAATGAAAGCAAAACTGTCCTCTACACAACAGTCTTTGGCTGAGAAGGAAACCCATTTGACCAACCTACGAGCTGAAAGAAGGAAACATTTGGAGGAAGTCCTGGAAATGAAGTAAGTGTCTTCTTTCATTATTTGTAGGTATGTTTATTGAGATCTCTGAATTCCTTTCTGATCCCTGGTGTTCTAAAGACAGCCACTGCATGAACATATCTCTGTCTGACTGATCTGTAATCAGTTGAGCCTTCAGAATTTACTTTCTGCCCAGGGCTTACTGACATGACTGTCACACTTCCACTAGAGCTCAAAAACATTTCTTTCTTGTGATTGTTTACAGTAGACTACTATTATTTGCACAATAGCATCTGCAAAGATCCTTCAAACAACTGTTGGGGTTCAATTATTTTATTAATATGTCATCTTACTTTGAGCAGCCTATAACTACTCTAAGGTAAGGTACAAGTGTCGGTGTAGCAAATGACACAAAAAAAAGAGGGAAAAGATAACTGTAATGTCAGGTGTTTGTAATGTTAACATCAGACTGCAGAGGTCTGTTCTGCTCAAGTATTTTTCAGACTAATGTGGATGGTTCATTAACACTGAAATAGTTTCAAGTTCTCTATCAGTCAGAATTCTCCCGTCATCTTTGCATTAGAAGACCTGGATAAAACTGAGCTTTGAGGAGGTGGAGAGAAGTGAGGAATTAGACTCCTAAGGCTTAAATACTTCCTAATTTCTGACTGTGCATTATCGATAAATAGTTATCCTTAGTTTAGGGAAACATAAATCAGTTTAGTGCAGTGATGGATAGTGCTGCCAGCAGTTCATTAGAAACACTTTCAGTTGTTTAGCCAGCCCTGAAGAGAAGGAACATTTTTATTGGCAGGACCAGCAGTGGTTCCTCCACTGTGGTTTTGTGAGCCGTTATTTATTTATTTAACTATTCTACGCTGGTCTCTTTCCTTTTTTTTTTTTTTTATTTTTTAATGAAAGGATAGAAAAACAGCTGTTACAAAATGGAAAGAGGTGGCTTAGATCTTGAAATTCTAACTTAGGAGTGCTGTATAAAGTGGGCCAAGCCTCCCCAGCTTCATATTCCGCTACAACAGTCTGATCTAGACCTGGCATAAGGATGTTGGAAGACTACAGTACTTAAAAGCCACACTTTTTATTTTTAATAAAAAATTTTATTGAGCTATAAATTTGACTGCCTTGAGAGTTAGTGGGGGAGGAGGGGGATGGGAAGAATAGCTATTAAGGTGATGTGGGAATCCAAAGCAACTGGAGATGTATCCCATATCCAGTCACTTGACAGCATTTTCTTCTGCCAAACTGCTCTGCCAAACCTTCTCATTAAAATATACACGTAGTGTACAGTATATCCTGGAATGTATTTGGAATTGTGTAGATCCTTTAATATAACTACTCACTTCTAAGTGATGACCTCTCTTAGCTGTGTAAGTTATTGTTGGAAAGTTGTTGTACTGAAATGTAGTATCAGGAACTGCATGAACTGGTAGATCCGTTGTGCCTCAGAAGGAAGAAGAACGCTGGAGAGAATGGTAATGCTGTCAGCACATGGAGAAAAAGATGGAAAAAACATTATGTTTGTGTAGTTAACTAGCTGAGCGTGTTTTAGTCATAGCTGGTCTGTCTTAAAGTTCTATAAAGCTGCCAAAGGCATCCGAACTTCAAAAACTCACCCTCACCATGAGGCTCTGTTGCAAACAAGTCTCTACTGAGGACTCCTAGTCAATTAAATATCTTATTTTTGTATACAGAAACTCTAGTATATTCTTTGTCGCCCTGCTTTCCCAGGCTATGCCTTTTATGAAAAGCATTCTTGTTTTCTGTTTTCTAGCTTTCCAAAAAGTTTCTTGTGTTTTTAAAGTATTTTTCTGCTATTTCGGCTCAAAAAATAACAGTAATTGAATGAGTGGTCAATTTTGTGAAGCAATTGGCTGCTTTTAGTGTTCTTAACAAAAAACAATAGCTGTTGTACAGATAGTGTTCAAAGGCACAGTAATGCAGCTTTATTTCCCAGGTTTTGGGGCATGCTTCATTGGGAGAAGTTTGAGGTGCTCAAAAGCAGCACTGATTAAATTTGAGATTTGATAGAGGTGTAGATTTAACAGCCTGGGCCCTGCAGTCATCTACTGGGCCTGGGGAGCAGACAAGAAAAATAGCTTAGGAAATGCAACTTTAGGATATTCCAGATACGGACTGAAAGAAAGTGTTAAAGCAACATGGGGTTTAATGGGAAGTTGTTAGATATTATGTTAGTGAAAATACATGTTTGAAATACTGATTCTTAGAGTAGAACTTGTGTTTACTACTGACGCTGTAACCCTGAGAAGATCATTTCACACTCCTTAGGGGATACTGTGGCACTAGAGTAGCTCAAGTGTGAATTATTCCAAGCAAGAAATTTCACTCCTTGAAGAAATACTATGTATTTGGAAGCCCTCTTCCTTGAAGTCTAATATTTTCATTTTCCTTTAAAAAAACTTCATTGCAAATAATTATGAGAGAGGTAGATAATGGTCTCTATTTATATCACCAAACCTGATCTACTGTAAAGAAATACTAGTGAACTGCTAGGATTTTTGTTTTGTTATGTTTTCTTTAAGAAGTTCTAATGTTTCCATCATTCACAGCAAATCTTTTAAATTAGGCAGGAATAAAGTGCTGTCTACAGAGAAATCTCTGTTCTTTGTCCCATAAAAACCTGCTTAGGCTGAGCTGAGTTATAAACTGTTGAAAATCACCAGTTTTCCTTTCCTTTTTTTTTTTTTCTGCTGGTGTTGTCAGCAAATTTTGGCAGTGTGTGAAAATAACTGAGCACAAACAGTCTAATCTGAGGCCGAACTCATGCAATTGCCAAATCTGGAGCAGGGGACACTGCACTTACAGGGAAGGGGAACAGACACTGTGTCTGCATGCAGAGAGGGGATTTTTTTTTTTTCTTTTTTTTTTTTTTTTACTAGGCAGGACTTTTGTTATGGTCAGAAGGACCAGAAGGTTCTTCCTAGTCATCTGCTTTAGGATTGAAAAGTCCCAGTTGGAGCATTTCTCAATCTGTTCTTTCAGACCTGGAAAACTGTCCAACAGCCCTTTCCTGAATTATGCCTTCTCTTGCTAATTGCAATTGCTGCTACCCCTATAATTCAAGGTATGCAGACTTACATAATGTAGTTGGCGCTCCAGAGCTGAATCCTTCATCCTGCTGGCTCACAACAGAAAGATTATTACTTGTCTGAGAATAATTTACTGTCCTCTTGTTTCTTGAAAAATAATC
The DNA here is from genome assembly GCA_013399855.1 of Oxyruncus cristatus. Taxonomy (NCBI): domain Eukaryota; kingdom Metazoa; phylum Chordata; class Aves; order Passeriformes; family Cotingidae; genus Oxyruncus; species Oxyruncus cristatus. The sequence continues at coordinate 926,096 of VXAY01007247.1, read as the reverse complement.
AGGGATATTACAGGTTAATAAATCGTTGTAATAGAAAATAATTCATGTTTCAAAACCAAGCTGTCAAAAAAAACATCGTTTGATTTCTTTTGTGACTGTTACATGAGTGGTTTTTTGAATATTTATCCCAGGAGTTTCTAATTACATGAATTCATCCCGCAGATAGTGTTTCGTTTGATACAGAGTGTAGGAGGTGATCAGAGATGAACCAAGCCTGTGTAGCTTAATGAGGCTGTTTATTGTATGCCTCCCTTTCTTCATTTCTGACTTGGAAGGCCTACTGAGAGCTACAGGAGGGCTGCTAATAAATACAAGATGCCAGCCCAGGCAGTGCTATGCAGGAAGGCTGTTCACCCATATCTCTGCGACAGTTTTCTTGCACGATACGACTTACAAATATCTGGTAGGTGGTTGATAAGTCCACGTGTTCGTTTTCTGGCTGTCAGATAAGAAAAATACAAACACACACACACTCAGAACGCTCGCAACTGAAATAAAGTCAGCGCAAGCCGAGGTTGTTTATCTTCTGAAAAGTTCATCTCCTCAGCAATAAAGCAGCATTGTCTGGAGGTATGAGTATGAAGTTGAAATTGAAAGTAGTCCAAAAGAAACTGATTAATTGACAGAGTTTATTTGCCAGAAAAGTAATTTCAGTTGATCCAAGATGAGGTGTGAAGTAATTTCAAACCCTGCAAACAGTTTGACCAAACAAAAATATTTCAGGTTGCATGCACCCATGGTGAACAGAACCAGGAAAAAAAGAAAATATGAATGACCATCCAACAATAACTTGTCAGCTCATCAGCAATTGTCTTCTTGGAAATTAAAGAAACTTTTTTTCTGTCATTGAAGAGGTTGTGGTTTATGCATATGGTTTAACAGCAGTTCTCCAGAGCAGAAGTGATTCCTGGTTGCAGAAGTACGTGTATGTTCTATAACAACCGTGAACAGTTGTCTCTGTGGTTGGAAATCACTTTGTGTTTGTTGTCAGTGCCCCAAAGCAGGGACGTGTTAACCTTGCAGATGCAAGGTATGGCTTTCTACACCCAACACAAGCTCTCTGTCATACTGAACTGGACTCACAAGGTCTGTGGTCACTCGGTGTATCAGGCCATCCCATGATTGCAGCAGTGGTACCAAAACATCCTCTGTTATTACTTTGTGTGACATTAAATAAGCTGAAGTCCCACAGGGGGCACTCCGTGTCCATAGGATTCACTATCCGGGGCAAAACTGAACAAGTGCATCTGTGTCAGTCCCTTTTTTTTACTTCTATTAGCTTAGGTATTTTCTTTTTTAAATGTCTTTCGCGGGGCACACAGTGAAAATGAACACACTAACATCCTCCTGCCATTGTTTTGTCCTTTTTAATTTCCAAGCATAAGATATTTCATTACATATGTTTATTATAATTCTGTATCGTCACCCAGTTAAGCTGTAAAAACTTCAGTTGCAGTAGTCTGAAATGTGAAAAATAGTAGATTTCTAATTACTGAACGATACAGACATCACGCTTAAATAATTTGAAATAAACTGGCCTTGGAACTGCTGCTAATCTCAAATTCTCACAGAGAATCCAATAGGAAAGCTGAAATACAGCATGTAGATATATTGTGTGTCTTCTAAGGTTAAAGTTTACTTAAAGACTAGAAATTTATTTTTTTTTTCTAACTCCACAGTTCTCACTCTAATGAAACATTGGGCTTTTCATAAATGCAGCCGTAGGTCTTGGTTACCCTCAAATTTGGTGTCTTCTGCTATTATTTTCTTAATTCAGGTGAAAATGTGAGAGAAAACATAATCTCCTTTGCACTTTTTTTTCTCTTGGCAATTAAGGAATGAAGCCTTTCTGTCAGAAAGGAATTATCCTTTCTGTCCTCCTGCGTTGTCAGCGAGCCTTTGAGCGCTCTGAGACCAGAGTATTATGGCAGCATTAGAGACAGCCTGACATTTCATTTTCAGTGCAACTGCTGACCTGAATCATGGAAAAAAGCAGAAAAGTTTAACCCATTTTTGGTCAGCAGCGCTAAACTGATCGATCGAGTGATTCACACAGGTGAGAGAAGTGTTGAAATTGAATCTCAGAGTTTCACAGCAAAGACATGAACCTTTAGCAAAGCCCATGTAAATAAAGTGCCCCATATGAGCACACACAGAATTAGGTGGTTGTGGTTTACTCTGTTCCTTTAAGTATTGGGAAGTTATATGTATCTTTTGTAACTGGTTTGTTTTTACTCTTCACCTGCCTTGAAAAACTTTTTTCTCCTGTAGCTTGTTCATATACTAAAACCTTGGCACGTTATGTCCTGTTCTGTCTTGAGATAAAACCTCCGTATCTCATTTTATCTCAAATTCTGTGGTCCCTGAGAACAGTCTTGCAGAGAGAAAGTACTGTGCTATCTTAATGAGCCATGACAGGCCTGGAAGCAAGACCAACTGCTGAAAAGTGCACCAGGTGGTGTTAAAGCAGTTTGCTCCACTCGGTAATTTCGAAGTCTATTGATGTTGTAGGGAGGAGTTTGGAAAATGAGGTCCAGTCATTAACTTCTGGATAATTTAGCTACACTGTGCTTTTGTTTCCATGCCTTTCCATAGGAGATTTTTTTCTTTTTTCTGGATGTGTTTTCCAAGGACTGATTTAAGTGTAAGTGATCCCTTTGGTAGCACAGTTTTCTAGATGGTGAAAGGAAATTAGACCTCTTTCAAGGGAGAATGTGAAAAGTGTAGCATGTGGACTCGGTGTTAAGAATGCAGAGGGTTTGTCATGTTTTTCTTTTCTATTAATAGATTGCAGCATTCTCACAGAAATTGCCATGAAAAATATCATCAGTAGAGATCTTGGCATATATACCAGAGTACTAAAATGTATGATTTTTTTTTTTTAGGCTTACACAATCCTGACACGAGTAACTGAATACCTTTCTTGTCTTTTCCCAGTTTGCTAGTTCATTATTGCAAACAGTCTTAGGGAGCAGGTGCAGCACAAGGTAATTTCCTCATGTTCTTTACCACCCAAAGGGTGTTGGTTTGGGAAAAGTTTGGCTTTACCATAATCTGCCTGCAGATCATCTTATCTAAAAGAATAAGAAAAATTATGGGTTTTTTTCTAGATCTGATTACTCAGATAACCCAATGTTAAACTGGTAGAGGAATAAAGAGAGCAATGGTTTTATTTTGACTAATATATAGAACAGTTTGCTTGTAAGATAACTCTAAGGGCACCAATATACTGCCTTCCTCTGGCTAATTCTGTATGGCTTTACTTTGTATAACTAAATACACTCAAAAGTTCTGTCCAAAGTAAAACTTTATCCGTTCAAGAAAATCTGTGTATGTATCCCTTGGAATTCTGAATCCTCCACTCCACATTTTTAGAAGAACACTTGATAAAGGTAGATTTCCAGGCCATTTTAATTGTTATGGTATACTCCTATGTGCAAGAAACATAAATATGACTGTGATTTTTGTTTTAAAACATGCAGGAGTATTTTGGGTCAGGGTTCATGGCAATAGTGCATTGCCTGTTGCTGGCTGTTTCAGCTGCATCAGTGACTCCTGTCGCCATCCCTAATCCAGCTATAAGATTCTGGGGCTTCCAGGGGTGTTACTGAGCTAAACCAAATCAGGCACTTTTTACTTGCTGTTAAAGTCAAAAGAACCAGGAGTTCCTCAGGGTGCTTTTTCCTCTTTTATAAATGTGAACTGTAAATAGTAATGCATATAAATCAACTCTATGAGCACTACATATTTCATTAAATACAGTCAAGTTGTGGGTTAATAGAAGTTGCAAGTGAAAATATTATGGTATCTCATTGCATATATTGTGGATTTAATGTAGTGTGAACAATAGTAGCTTTGAGCCATTGTAAATCCCATCCGGACATCGTCACCGTAGTTCAGAGTACAAGGAGGGAAATCTCAAAGGTTAGATGGGCTCATATGGCCACTGCATATGCAAGTCATTCTTTTATTGTTTTTAAAACAGCACTGTAGCTTTGCAGGGTGTAGGTAAGGCAAAGACTAACTTCAGTCTGTTTTTTTGGAGTGGAACAGAAATTTCTCTTTTGCAAGTCAGGTCAATTTGCTTTAATTACAGAAATAACCTCTGAAGCAAGTAATTGATTCCCTACTATCCTGAAGGACAACAAGTGGGAGTTGGGTAAGCAAAATTGGAAAAAATTAGTCAAGTTGTGGCATTCCCTACACTCTTTGTCTTTATACTGTATGGAAATATTCATTTTATCTTTTTTGTTTTCCTCCCTTCCCAGACAATACTTTTGAGTTCTTTTAGGCAAAATAAAAAACTGTCTGCAAGTCTGTGGAATTTATGAGAAAACTCCATAGTGAGAGGATTTGGGACTTGTTGGTCTGGGTTTGTCTAGTGATATCTTGTGTGCAGTGCAACTGCTCACGTGTAACCAGAGTTAAAAACATGAAAAATGGCCAGAATTGTTTATTTAGAAATCCTACAAGATGACATTAAGCCCTGTAATGGTGTCTTTCTTTAAGGTGTGATGCTGTCATTGCTATTAAGTCACTTCTCCCCAGTTTATGCAGATGACAGGATAAAGAGAACTGTCTTCCTGATAGGTGGAGCTGGTACATATAGAATTGTAGGGAAGACTGAAAAATCATTTGACACAATGTTATATTTGGTGTTCCCCAAAGACCCTTTCATATCCTCAAGCACAAAACATATATGGTTATAGCTTTCTGTAGATCTCTTTTTCAGTGTGCTGGCATTTTCCAGCTTTAAAATTGATGTTGAGTTGCAAAACTAAAGGAGCACACTGGTTTATTTCCAGTATGTAATCTAGGAATGAAGCCTTGCATATGAGATTAAGCTGAATTATATAATTTGTATTTGCTATACAATCTAAGAATCAGCTAGTTTGATGATTTAGTTTAATTTCACGGATAAAGATTTAAGGCCACTGATGCTGTTGGGAAGAGATGACAACTGCAAGTAGCTTTGAGTAGCCAGGGTTCATCAGCCTACTTGCAGTTACTAGAAAGGGATTGGAGTAAATGGTCAAAAATATTATTCATAAATGCTTAGAAAATAGTTAAGTGTTAACAGAGAACCTAAACTTGTTGACACTAAGTCATGACAAATCAACCAGGTAATACAGTAGTTTTGATCTCAGGAGGATTTTGTAATTGTCTCACAGAACTGTCTCATCAACAAGTTAGGGGTTATATTCCTGATTAAATCACTGTAAAGTGAATAAGCAAGGAGCTGGAAAAGATTAATTAATAATTCCTTGGTGAAATGGAAACCTGTGTTGCGTGATGTCCTTAGAGGTCTCTCCCAAGTCTGCTGCAGTTCAAATTGTCCATAGTGACGCAGATGGCAAACCAAAGCCGAAGGGTATGTGTTGCCAGAATGCTGTGGTGAGTGTTCAGGCATTTTGGAGAATAAGGTGAAAATTCAAAATTATCTCAATCAAGTGAAGAGGGGTTCTAGAGAAGTTTTTACAAACGTATCACAAATACCTTAAATACAGTTGATCATGCTTTGGGGGTAGTTTAGATTAAGTTGAGGATGGAGAGTGTGTTATCTTGCAGGTTTTTGTGATTCTTCACCACAGGTCATATACTTTCCTTAATGAATGTCTGTAAGAACCAAAAAAGTCTCTTGCAAAAATATATTATATGCATGAGCTTGTTCTGAGTGTAATGTGGGCTTGGTTCTCTCTTAATACTGTTTTTGGCTTGCAGATTCAATTTCTAAAGGGATATTTTGCTTTTGTAGGTAATTCATGTTGAGTATTCTTCATGTAAAGGAACTTTTTCTTTATTGGAGGAAATAAACATCATTCAGTTTGTTGGTTCAAAGTAGCTGCAATGTTCTTCTGCCTTTCAAGCAGGAAACTTGAAAGGGTTAGATCTGGTTAGGTTATAAAGAGTGCCAAGGTTACCTTCTGATCCAGAAAAAGCCTTTATGAACTCAGCTAGCTACATTTTCTTCAAAAACATCAATAATGCAATTATTAATAATAAGACTTTGCAGAACTTGTTCTTTTCATTGAAGGATCTTACATTTTAAAGCCTTCTTTTTTTATAAAAAGTGAGAAATGCTATTGTTGTCCCTCAAAGAAGTAAACTGAAATGAAAAACATGGAGTGACTCGTTCACCCGTGGCCACAGAACTTCAGTGATGTCAGGAATTAAAATCTGAAGATACTGGTTTGTGGATTTTTTGTTATCTTAACTGAGATACAAATGTTTAATAGGAGATGTTGTGCATGTAAGATAGATATTTCTTCATTTTTTTCTGTCTTCTGTCATGTTCCCATGCAGATCCTTTCTACATCCTCATTTTTTTCTTTATAATGCTATGTCTATACCTAAAGTTGAGTATGCATTTCCTGTCACTTTTGTGCTGTAATTGGAGAGAACCCATCCGTTCTTTTTTTCTAAGCTGATCTTTGGATTTGTCTTGCTCACTAGAGTCTCACTGTTAGCAAGGGCTTTGGGTTTGAGTTTGAACAACTGGATTAATTTAGCCAGGAGATGTTAATTTAGAAGAAAAACAAATACATTTTTGCCTTGCCTTTAAAAACACGAATCTGGCTTTGGACTGCAATTTCATTGGTTTTGTGACAAATGAGGCAAGAAATAAGTTGGCAAACCCCCTATTTCCAAAGTACAGTGGTACAGTGTTGCTCTCTAATTCCCAGCCCCAAAGATCTCAGCAAAGGTCACAAATTAGACAAAGTCAAAATTAATCAACTCTACAATCAAAATACAATTATTAGGGATTTCATTTACTACAAAGAAACAGTTGTGAAAGAGGCACTGGTGCAAGTTCTTTTGTACAGTAAGGGAAAATCAACAGCAAGGTGTCAAACAGAAAAATGAAACCCTGCAGGTGAGGCTGTCTTTGGAGCCAGAAGGAACCAGCACTTATGCAGAAACGCAAGTAAACTGTTGGAGGATGGACAAGGTGTTTGGTGCTGAGCTGCAGAGTGTGTCAATGTGGCATTTGGCCCAAACAGAAGAAGCCTGTGGACTAGAGCGATGCACTGGGGTCATGCACAGCCCCTTTGAGCAACCTCTCACCAAGGCTTCACTCCAGTGCTCTCAGCTGCTGCAGCTTTTGCCTCCTGTGCAACGTGGAGCGTGGGAGTAGCACTTCCTCAGTGTGGGAAGTTGAGAAGCACAGTCAGGGATGCCTAGAGACACCATAGCTGACAGTACCTTTATTTATACATTTCGTGCCCTTGTTTTGGGGAGACAGGGTGCTCCACATGATTTTGTGACGTGTGGATACATCCCCGTTGTCTATACAGATACTGAATTTCTTGTTTCATTTTATAGGCAAATATGATCTCAATGCAACTTCTATACAGTAAAGTGTAAGAAATGCATATTTTGTTACCTGTTTCTGAAACAGAACTCATAGACCTTTAATGAAACTGGTTTTAGAGGGCCAGAAATTGCACTGGGCAACCGTATGATTTTCATCCTTGTGGTACAAAAACCATAAAAGCTTTATTCCCATACATGGGACATGCACTATCTTTTAATAGATCGCTACTCTACTTTCATTTTCTTTTTGCTAACTTAAAATAGCAATGTGGAATTAATGTGTAAATAGCATAGTAAGTTATGCCTTCTGCTTCTTAGTGCACACCTGCCTTAGTCTAGTTGTGATTACACATTCTTCTGGTGCAGAAGCTCACATGGGTGCAATGGGCAGGAATCACTTGTGCTTTGTTTGATCTGCCTAGAGTGTGGGTCATTTCTATTTTTTAAAAAAGTATAATTAATTTTCTGTGGACTCTGATAAGCTCTATAAGTTTCTTAGCAGATTAGTGATTTAATGAAAATTTAATGTACTTGCAGGGTAGGAATACTTGTTTAAGAGCTGTCAGGTTATAGTCTGAGGTGTGAAATAAAACCCTCAACTCTTCTTTTGGAGTTGCTCTACCCCCTGTTCCCACTGCCAAGTCAGTTTTGAAGCAGTTGTGCATAAATCATCTGGACCATCATCTGGAAATGCCTGCCTGGTCAAGGTGGAAAATTTGACTCCTCATGACCAACAGTCACAGATTCTCAGTTAAACTTCTATTCCCATTCTCTCTACTGATATAGCTGGTCTGGAGCACCCACTGTAAAGGGCAAAATTCTGCCTTTTTCAGTTGTGCTATTCCCAAGGAGATCCTACAAGTCTTAGAAAAAGTCTTTTTAAAACATTAACTGAAGGAACACCAAAAAAAAGTCACATTCCTCTTTGGAATTCAGGCGCTGCACATTTTTCTATTTTATGTCTTAGCTGTGTGTTTTGATTTGAGGTAAGAGTTAGGATAGCCCAGTGGAAGTATTTCATTACCTAACTTCCAGCTGAGGTTGGTGGCAGTCTGCTGGGATTTGGAAATACACACCTACACCTTTAATGAACATGAGGAGTTTGCTGATCAGAATGGGTTACAATAACTTGTCTCCACATGACCTTAAGATTCTTCTAGGAATAGACTTTTTTTTATTATTATTATTTATGCAGCCTTCTATAATTTCAATTTATGCTCTGGTCCTCGGTTCTCATTATAATACTTCACATTCTGTCCACTTTCCATCTGTGAGCGTTAAAGCAGTTACAAATGTCACGCTAATTTTCAAAATACTCCTCTGAAAAAAAAAAGTGTTTATCTTATTTAGGGATAAGGGAAACTCTGCACAGAGAAGTTTAAATGGCATAAAAAAATCATCTGGGCTGCTTGCAGTGGAGTGACTTACAGACCATGCTCAAGTCATTTAACTGTATCTTGCACTGTAATATAAGAGTTCATTTGCTCAGAAATGAGGTAATTTTTTTTGGCCATAAATACACTTTGTATTCCACTGCAAATTAATAAAGGGCAGTTGTTAAAATATTGTTTAAAGGGAAATATTAAAAATAATTTTCTTGTTCATAAAAGAAAATTGTTTTGAATAGGACAGAGACCAGGTGATACACAGTTAGGGTTCTTTCCCATCTTCTTAGTTTCTCAAATCTTCACTTTCTTCTCTTTGGTTGGTTTGTCTTCAGAATCTTGATCTCTGCCTGCTAGTGATGATCTCTGATTTACCTTTGACTCCAAGAAACATTTTTTAAGACTTCCACCATTCTACACACAAGATATCTGTTGGATAAGAAAGGAGCTTGTTTGCAGCTCTGAGACGCCTGTTGATGACTTAGTTGTTGGTTCTAGGGAGAATAGCACTGTGTTGTCTAAACCTAGGGGTGCATTGCCACTTCTGGTGCACTGGATTATCCCAGTGGGCTTCCCAGTGCCTCTTTCAGAGAGATATGGATCTTCCATATATTCTGTGTCACACTGCTGGACTCCTGTATTTTGTATCCTAGGACAACTCATGTGGCATTAGGTACCATTATTTGGGCAATGGAATCCCAGAGCAGACACCAAAAACAACTGGATCATCACAGTTCCCGTCAGCATCAGAGAGACAAGACTTCAGTCTGGTCAGGCAGCTTCTCAGCACTGGCAGTACATTCAGCATCACTTCAAGATGACTTCTAATATCCCAAAATTTGACACTGTGAATACACTCTGTGCTGCAAGACCTCACAGTTTATGTTGAAATTCTGACTCTAAAGAGTCATATTCTCAGTCAAGGGCCTCTGCTTCTTATTCAGGAACACAGTGGCTTCCCAGGCTCATTGGGATTAGGAGGTGGTGTCTCCGTGACGTTTCAGATCATGTGCTTTCCCATAAGCATTGGAATGATTAGTTCCGAAACACTTGCAGTCGAGCCACTTCCACACCATGGGTTAGTCATAATCACTGAGGCTGAAAGGATCTTATAATGAGTTGTTTCTTTTTCATATTGAATAATTTATTCCTAAAACATTGCTAGTTTCTAACTCCTTCACCATCTACTTTGAGGATGCTGCAGTGTCTTTGATAGTTCATTCCATGGCCGAATTATGTACTTGGGAAAACAAACAAACAAACAACAAAAAACTTCATAACAATATTTTGTTTTTATGTAATTTAAGTGTGTTTGTATTTAGCAAAGAGCAGTAGATTCCTGATGTAATTCTAATATTTTTTTCTGGTTTCGCTAGATAATTTTGCTGTCCTTGATTGTCTTCTCACTGAAAATTCAGAGAATTATAACAGCCACATGCACAAATATCGGTATTTGGCCACTCTGTTTCACAGTTACAATAAACTTGGTTATGTTTTTGTCTTTTTGGCTGTTACTGTTGTCCTTAAGTAAAAGCTGGCTTTGAATGAGTTTTTCAATAGTTGCTAAGCTTTTTAGTTGTCCTTAGAGGTGTTTGGGAGTGACTTCTGGTTTCACTGGCCAGTTCCCAAAACAGTCTTTCTCTTGCTCACACAGGGCTGGCTGTTCTGTTATTCCCTACCACCATCTAATCCCGCAAATTTTGGTCTGTGTCATCTAAGGAGCAAAATTGTAAATTTTAACAAATGATAAGCGGAAAGCCAGTTCTGTGAATGAAGATGTGCGCTAAATGCATTGTGTTAGTTAAGGAATGGGCTGTAAATGGTATATATTCCTCATTTATAACAGTTAATGTTGTCAGCTATAAAAGTAAATGCAAAAACTTGGAGAGATTTGTCCTAAAATTTGTGTTTATGGCTTATAATTGAAAAAATAAAATGCTAGAAGGGCACACTTTTCTTGTCAAAGATGCAAGGACAAGATGGTTTTTATACTGTTTAATCTAGCATAATTGTAAAGTGGTAAAACTATTTTTTTTAAAGCTTTATTTTTCGTATTATGCTTATCAACCTTTCCTGGGTTCAGGAGACTGGGTTTGTGTTGGTCCTGGGGTAAACAGGAGATATTGTTTACATGATACAGGGCAAGATGCTAATTGACTTTCATATCTCTTCTTTATTATCTTGCTCCTTGCAACAAGATTTCATATACGTGTAGAAAAGGTACAAAAGAGAGAAGCTGCAATCACAAAAGTAATACTTCTGAGGTTAAAATAACCTGGTTCAGAGGAGGATGATTAAGCTGCATTGATGCTCCTAAACTGACGCCATGTGCTGATCAGAGCCACCACTTCAGAATTTTTCCCAGGCTTACAGTTTGGTTTTGCAGATGCACCGTCATTTTGTTACTCCTCTTTGAATTTGTTCCCGTTTGTCTTTCCTTTTTTATAAATGAGATGCTACAGAATGGCAGGACTGAAAGTAGTTGTTCTAAATGGCATTTGTAATTTTTTCTAGGTGTGTAGTTTTACCTTAGCCAAGTCACTTTATAAAGTTTCCAAGCTCTAAAATGAATATACAACTACTTCTTCTTGCATATTTTTCTCATAACTCAATGAAAGTTTTCTTTAAGCCTGTAAGTATGTAAAACTATTTAAAAGGCCAGAGCACTATAACGATGTTTCTTTATTTGTGTCTTCTGTAGCAGGAATACAAAATCATACAGACAATCTAAAAAAAAAAATTCATTCTCTTTAAAATGTACTCAGCCTAACAACGACCCAGTTGTTAGGTCTTGTCGAAATAGATGACTATGAAAATAAACAGAAGAGTTCCTCTTGATATTATGGTTCAGTAAAATCCCCTTTAAGAAGCATTTTAAACTTCACAGGGAATTTCTGTTTTTACCTGATGTGTATGAGGAAAGCTGTGCTCTGGGGTCTGCAGGCGAAGACTGAACAGACGTTCCTGCGCGCGTGAGGAGCTGTGGTCTGACTGCAGAGCCGACCCACCTGGTCCTGCTCCACCTCTCCCAGGTCCTCCTCACGCTGTATCTGGCACTCACAGAACTCCACTGAACTAATTGAGGACACTAGCCCGGCAATGAAACGTTCACGTTTTTCTGAAGTTAGTTTTCTGCTGGCTTAGTGCACTGAGGTGGCAATCCGTGCAGACACAGACAACACAAGGCAAGGTTTGAAACTTCTGTCTGGTGTTCTGGCAAGGAGGTGACTTGTGCCAGTAAGCTGTTAGATGGGCCTGAAATCATAATGTTTAGCTAACTTGCCCCTACTTTATAATCCGTTCCCCTTCAGCTTTCCCTCTTTGATGGAAGGTCTGTCCTACTCCTGATGTGAGAGTCGTCCAGCCTTTGGCCTGCTGCCTTCCTTATCAGCAGAGTATCTGAGATGCACAGTGGTGTTTTCTGTTAAGGATCTGAGCTGAATCGCCCCATGATTCTGCATCTTGTCAGTCGTTCCTTGTTCTGAGTTGAGTGGGTTGAGTAGACTGATTAAAATAAGTGTCTGGATTGAGAGGGTTAAAGAGCATCCATCTGTTCTGGATTTACTGCTGCTTCAGTGGAGGCGGGAGGGCCAGGAATTAGTGAGTGGCTTAGTCCAGTTCTCGCTGCTGGCAGCTGACAGGAGCACTGATGAGGTGATAATGAACTAAAAAGTCTGCCTTGTTGGCTGGGTGGGAAAAGGACCCAGACTGGGCAAGTCTCACCCCCGTCCTTGCCAAGATTTTCACATTTTAATAGAATCCATCTAAAGCAAAATTAACAGGTATACAGTCCTGGACAAATTTCAGTGTCGTAACTTATCACCGGTGGATGCGAAAGAAATACGTATTGTGATACTTCGCAGCATGGCAGCTCTGCAGTGTTCAGGCACCAGGCAGCCCAGTCAAATAGTGGTAGTGGCAGGAACAAGAATGATTATCAAATGCACAATAAGGTGTAACTTCTTTTGAAATACCTTCTGAAGTTCTGCAGAACATACCTTTCCCATTTTAGTTCTGAGCTTTGGTGGCGCTTATTAACGTTTTTGACCCTAACAGTTAATCCTTGAAATATTCAAATCAGGATTTGAGATACATCCTAAGGGCGTTGTTTCGTGTTTTCTCTCATTGCTTTAGGTGCTACAAAGCATTATTTTACTTACTTCTCCTTTAAACCTCTGTCTTTTATCAGAACATATTTCAGATTCCCTGTAACCTCACAATATTTTACTTTTGATGCAAGTCCAGCTAATGCCAAACATGAGTGTTCATTATATGTGTGTGCTAACACAGTATGGATATATGTCAAGGTGTAAGAAGCACTTCAAGCTGGTTGGATAGCTGAGGAATACAGCGTAGGCACTCAATGGGCTTCTTAAACTGACATATGGTGTTCTTCTCAACTTACTTGTTGCTGACAGACTTAATAAAGGTTCAAGATTTTACGGGCCTTTAATTCGTAAAGAGTCTGCAGAGAGTATGAAATATCTTAGCAAGAGTTTGTCTGTTTTGTAGAAAACAATACAGAGTTTTGCAGGCTGGGTTAGAAGCTGTTTATTCCGCAGTCGAAGTGTTTGGAAGGCAACTTCATTCATAGAGGGTAAACCTCTCTGACCTTTGTGCAGAACATTGAGGGGGAAGATCATGACCCCAGAGTCTCTGGTGGCTGTTAATTGAAACCTTGTGTTTCAAGAAATAAATGTTTAAGAACACTTCCTTATAAGGCCTGGGCTGCATACACAGACTTTTTTTTTATAGCATTTTAACTATTTTGGTAAAAGGTGTTTCTTCCCCTACCCCCCTTCTGGTCCTAACAAAAAGGGCTAAGTCAGCACAATCGTTAGGGAGACCCTTAGACTGAATGCAATTTTGTCATTATAAGTATGACTTAAATTGATACAACTTCTTTTTCTGAGCCCATAGGCCCAAACTGTCTTTGCATAAGTATGTCTGTATGACTGTAACAATGCCTGCATTCATGGCATTGCCTACATCAATTGCTGTGATATATTTTGGAGGTACAAACAAATCCAGAAAGGAAAAATGAGTAAGTTCAGCCTTGAGAAAAGACAACAACTGCAAGGGGTGGGATTGGATGTGTCAGGGATGTTGGGAACCATGTTAAAACCTTATAAAAGCTTAATTTGCTTGTTTAATTGTTAGCAGTCGGAAAGATTGAAGCAAATACCTTCATACCATTTATTTGATGTCTTTATATGCACTTCTATTCACAGGAAGAAGTTCAGGAATTTCAGAAATTCTTACTTCATCTGCATTGTTCACGTAGACTTTTAGCAATGTTAGGAAAACATGGGAATGCAAATAGTCCTGCTTTTACAGTCAGAGCAACTAGCCACTTTCAGATTGGATCTGTCCTTTCGTAGTTGGCAAACTGTTCTGCTTTGTTGGCTGTACCAGGGCCCATCATATGGTATAGTCTGGGCTCTAACAACTTCTTTTCCTTCTGAAGAAATCCTTCATTTCACAGTGCCTGGTTCAGAAGGTGAGTGTTGGGATTTATGAGAGGAAGGAATTATTTTTAACCTGATATGTCTGGAATAGGTACCAAGGAGTTGGCATCGTGGACTGTTATTTATGACTAGCAAAAACCAGAAATCAATCCCTTTTGTGCACATTACGGTTGTAGTTCATAGTTTTCAAATTACTTAAAATTAATATACCTGTTTTGTCATTCTTTTATTTTGGGCGATTGGGTATTTGTTCAAAACATACCCCATTTAGGGCAAAATGAGTTGTGGTTGATAACTGCCCACTGATAAATCTCAAAAAGTAATCTGTCCACTTGAACCCCTTTCTCAAGAGCCTTCCTCAAATAAAGCCATTCACTTGTAGGTGATATGTGCCTATTCTTCATGTCTAAAATAAAAATCATTTTGATACAGAGGACACAAAAGAAATTTTTGCCATAGAAAATCAACTGTTCATGTACATTTCAAAATGATACTGATGTCATCTTGATCACACTATCTTTATGTGTCTTGTCTTCTCTCTCTTCTCACTTTGTCTTTGGAGAAGCAGACTCTGGAAACTGGAACGACCGCGTAAAAAAAATCAAAAGTGATCTCCAGATTTATTCTATGGGCATAAAGACAATCAGTTTTATCTTCTATCTAATGTCTTTTTCTTTTTTTGGTATTTTGTGGGTTTATAGCATTCAGGTAAGGTCTTCTAATTCTTGGGAGAATTAGGAGAGCTGTATACTATAAAAAAAAATTTTAAGTAGAGAACCAGATGTATCTTGATTAAAAGTATCTTTGAGCATTCTAGGTAGCAACTTATATTGATGAGTACCCCCAAACTTTCACAGCCCAGATTTAACTTCCCATATTTTTTTCTCTCAAGGAAACCTGAATGCACTGGTTTTAAACTTGATCATGCGTTAGAAAATAACAAGTAATTATCTACCCAGAAATCATTTTTCATTCAGTCCTTTTTTTTTTTTTCCCCCGCCCTTGTCTTTTTTCTTGACTATACTCACAAATCAGGGTGTGTCAGAGTTGCTAATCCCTCACAGTAACCACTCTAATCTGCTTTAGTTTCCTGCTGCTGTTTCATGGATGTTTCTGTCCTGGAAGATCGTCCTCAGAAACCAAGGTGGCTGCTCGTCCACAGGAAGCACGTGAATAGTGTGAGAGCATGTTTCGTGGCATCCTGTAGAGCTAAAGGGAAGCACTTTAGCCTAGGGAACAGTTCCTTTCGAACAAGGCTGTACAGAAACTTATGTGGCTTCTTCCAGGGCTTTATTGATATTGCTGCCATTGTGATTAAGTTTCTTGGTGTTGCTGATTACAGTGATGGCCTAGAGCCAAAATTGCTGTTGCTTTTGGCTGGGTAGGAAAAAAGCGTGGAAATGTTTTTGGCAGAAAAAAAAAAAAAAGAAGGAGTACTTGTTAGAACTGGAAAGTTGATTGTTGTATCCTTGTATTATATTAGAAATGAAGCTCATTTTTTAACACCGTAGTTTTCAGTATATTTCGTGGCAGAGGTGCTGGGTGAGGAAGCATTATTTAAAGAATAACATTTCCTTGCTGAATACATAGAGGGGGTAAAAAGTAAACTGTCTGATTGCGCTTTCCTGCTGTGGCTCATTGCTTCTTGGGAGTTTTATTTTGGAGAGCAGGTGCCCCTGATCTTCCCTGCGGGGTCAGCTTCATCTTGCTTGATCCCTCACAGTTCTCTTTCTGTGCCAGGGTGCGTGGTGACAGTTCTTTCCCTTCTGCACCTCCCATGATGCTCATGACTGCAATCAGTCTCTTTTTATAAAAGCTGATCCTTTTCTCCTCTGACCAGAAAAGTTAAGGAAGTCCACTTCTGAGCTCCAGTTCGTAGCTAGAACTTTACCAACAGCTTTAAATGCCACCTCTGGGATCATAGAATTGTAGAATCAGATAGGTTGGAAAGGACCTCTGAGATCATCAAGTCATCCAACCCTTGATCCAACACCACTGCGGTTACCAGACTGTGGCACTCAGTGCCACGTCCAGCCTCATCTTGAAAACCTCCAGGGATGGAGAATCCACCACTTCCCTGGGCAGCCCATTCCAATGGCTGATTACTCTCTCTGTAAAGAATTTCTTTCTAATATCTAGCCTAAACCTCCCCTGGATGTGCAAGCTTACTTCCACTGAGACTTTACCTTGTCATATTGAAAGTATATTTCTAAGCTAGTCTTGGAACATAACAACATGTCTGTGGTGGGTTGTCTTTGGCTAAGGGTCAAACTCCCACCCAACTGCTGATCACTCACCCTCCTCAACACAACAGGAGTAGAAAACAGGATGAGAAGGCTTATGCATCATGATAAAAACAGGGAGATTGCTTACTGCTTGTTGTCATGGGCAAATGAAACTCACCTTGGGGGAAAACTACTGTAGTGCCAATTGAAAAAGGTTTGGGTAGTGAGAAACTAAGTCAAACAGTAAAACAGCACCTTTCCAGGTTTTGCCCTTTTTAAAATATATTTTCCCAGAGATAACACCAACTTGGCTGAGGGGCTGAGCCATGTCTTGCAGTGGATCCATTGGAAGCATCAAGAACTGGCTGTGTCCAGCACAGGGCAGCCCTGGTCTCTCCTCCCAGAGGCGCCTGCAATTCCTCCACTGACAACACCTCATCAAGGACACCCAATAGAGCATCAAATGGGTTTTTTCTTAAAATTTTCTTCATGGGGGAAGTTATGACAGCATAACAATGCTTACTAATGCACTACTGTGCCACTTGCTGAGTGAAAAGGAATGTTTTCTTCATGGGAAGAAGGAATTTATTTATCACGTTGGGTTGTAACTCTTGCACAGATGTAGGCAAGGCTGCTGATACAGGAGGTCAGGATTACATGAGGAGGCTCTACTCTCCTGCTTAGTGTAGGATATGTAAAACATGTTTAAAACATGTAAAAGCACTTCTTCATGCAGCAGGTACTGAGGCTGTCTGGCCACAGAGAAGTCTGTGCTGTAGAGACAGCGTCAGCGGGATCAAATGTGGCTTAGACAGATTGATGGACAATAGGTCCATAAGTGGATATTAAAATGAGATTAGACAGGGATGTGCTCTGTAATGTCCTTAATACTGTAATTCTCAATGCTGGCAGAATATGAGGTGAATAGACCAATAGGTTGCAGTATAGGTTATAATAGAAGTGAAAAAGTGCAACCAAGAGAAAGCATGACAGTGAGGTCTGAAAGGCTGCAATTCCAAAATGTGTTCTGGAGAACACTGGGGACATTTTAAAAGATTGTGGTTTTGAAAAAAAAAAAAAAAATCATCATATGTTTTCTCTTTTTGGTGCCCAGATTAACTAACACCAATATAAAGAATGCCAAAAAGATCCAAAGAGGAATATAACAAATGGGAAGAGAACGAGAGATGCAGGTAATGAGGGAAAATTAACCTGTTTAAGGAACAAGAACTGAATATTAGTCAGCACAATAGTTTTAGACTGTGAAAGAAAATTTCATGTTACATGATGTGAAGGTAACAAATACATAGAGACCAAATTCATGGGAAAGCTGGAGTTACATCCCTATAGGTACTGAAATAAGGGAGACAACGCTGAGCCCAAATGAATTTGGAGCCAGTGACATGGTTCAAGGAAGATGCTGAGAAAATCATGGAGTGATTTTTCTGAAAAGACAAGTGGCAGAATTTTCTTCCTCCCATAGGTGAGTGTGGTATAACACTAAAAATATACAAATATTTTTGTCTTATGGCTTTAATCTTGTTTCTCTTAAGAATGCCTCTTTCTACAATGCTTCTGTATATTATCAAGTGTCAAAGTGGATCAGATCTAAGTGGTTAGATGGAGTTGAGGTTACTTCAATTACCCTGATTGCTAGTGAAAAGAGTAATATTTGATTGGAGGAAGCAGATTTGGAGTTGTTTCAGAATTGCCTACAAACAGCTTTTAAGAAGTTTGATCACACAGGGATTCTTTGCAACCTAAAAATTATGTTTGCTTTAGCTTTCCCTATAATGGAAATATCTACTTGATTGCCCTTTGCTACAATTGCAATCATTGTTTTCATTCCTCCCTGTTGTAACTTTATCTTGCTTTACCTCAGATTTTTCCACTAATTTCAGGAAATAAGAGCCTCACATGGTAATGCTTGTGAGTGAAGCCTGGTCCTCGGCATCCCGATGTTTGAACTTCATGGATTAGAGTTGTTGACTCACAGCAATCAGGTTCGCTCTTGTTGTGTCTGACAGGGAACAGAGGGGACTAAGCCAAAACCAGAGCCCCCACAGTAAGGGCACTGGTCCTGTCTTTTCCAAAGTGAATGGTTTCCCTTCTAAACAGTCTCTGGAAAGAAGCTTAGTAATTCCTTAGGGAGGCAAGTTATAAAACTTGAGATGCAGATATTTAAATCGTATGAGCCAGCCAGCAGTAGTGGAATTGGCTGTCAGAACTTGTAAAAATCTCGACCAATCTCTTTTATTGTCTTGTGGCTACAGCACTGAGGCATCTCAGCTTTTGCGGGGTAAACTTTCCCCACCATATCCTGTTTGCTACTGTTTATGTGTATGCAAAAGGCAATGTGAGTTACATCTAAAAGAAACATCTTTAGGGTGCTAAAGTTTATCACAGAGGTCCTTTCACCTGCTGAAATGTAAGAACACGAGAATTTATATCCATGGTAACAGAGGGGCTACAGAATTGACTGGAGCCCAATCTTGGATTTATTCAGTTCTAGTACGTAAGTGGTGCTGCAGGCAGTATTTCAGGGGCTTATATACAGTATTTTGAGCTGTGTAATTTTCACTGGAAGTTGTTGAACATATGAAGGAATTTGCATTTGCATGCCAGTTAAGAGTTCTAGAGTGTTTGGGAAGTATTACCCTTCTGCTAGCATGTGAAACTAGATTATTCAAGAACTTTATAAGGAAAGTTCTCCTACCTGCTGTTCCCAGTCTTATGTATGATGCTACCACAACTTGGAGTATAATGTGACCCCAACTAGAATATCCTTCCTAATCACAAACTGAAACTCGAGGAGAGTAGTTATAAATTGGTAAAACTCCCTATCTTGTGCAGCAGGCCTCAGAAAATCTTTTTCCATTCAAGCTATGGCCGCCAGTCTGGTTCTAGTTAGAATTCCGTTGTCCTAGACAGCAGACTTAATTTCTGGAAGTCTTTTGATAGCCATAGTGGGTTGAATAGGAAAATGTACTGCACTTGAAAGTGATTATTTGGTTGTATGTGATGGCCAGGGAGTGAACTTGGTGACCTTCCTAAAGAATGATTGAGAAAGGAATAGACAGAAAGATCAGTATGGGTGGCAGCCATTTAGGTGATAAGACATTAGTTCAGTCATTCACGTGGTCCACCTTTTTATGCAGTAACCAGGATGTTCCTAGAGAGCCACATGAAGTAACCTGTTATTTGTTTCTTTTGAGAGACACAAAAATCCTGAATACGGTAGTTTCTTGGCATGTAATATAAGGTCTTGATCTGATTCTGGTGCGTTAAACCTGTAGCCCTCGGCTCCTGCACCAGTTCAGGAATCAGTGGTAGACTGTAGTATTATTATTATTTATCATTATTGTACTAGTATTATTACTGATTATGTCAATGATGTAGCCCTGGTTAACTTTGGTTACTTTTGGAACTTCATATGAAAGGAGACAGAATGATATTTTTTAATAGTGTGGTTGCCCCTTGATTCAAAAAGAAAAATGTTTGCATGCAGGTTAGCTGGAAGAAAAACAAATTCTAGCACAGAAATCAACATGTCAGACTATTGCTCTTCAAAATGTGCTAGAAACTATCTAATTCTGTATTTATAACTGGATCAATTTCTTCTGTTGGGTTGCATTTGCAGTACACAGTCTCCTGTCCTATTGCAAAAATGTCCTTTGGCATTTACAAAGTCCCCTACACTGACTGATAAATTGACAGCCCTTCAGGTCTTCCATCTTTAGAGTGGCATTAGCTCCAAATTTTGTCAGTGCTTGGTTTTGCTTAGTTGAGCAGTCCAGGCTCACCTGTGTGGTATTTCAGAGGCCATTCATGATCCCTCTGGAACTGGATGGAACAGCTTGCATTATTCAGTTGTGGTCACTGTGGTTTTAGGCAAATAGGGAAGGTGAAGGCTTAATCCTTAAGAATCAATCAATAAAACAATGCTTAATCTAGAAAATAATCCTGAGGAACAGAATATTTCCAGTGCCAATTCCTTGTATGTGATGTATTTGTTTTCACAGTGCAGAGGATCAGCTTTCAAACCTCACCTTTGGTTGGATGTGCAAAGGAGATTTTGCAGAAATCCACTTGTGCTTTTACGTTTTCTTAAATGCAAAACTGTCTTCTACACTTTTGTAAAGTGGAAAGCATTTTGTTGACCTGGTATGAGCTTGTTTAATGACATAAAGCTCATAAATGCAACATCAAGAGAATAAAAACCCAAATAGTTAGAATAACTTAATATGAAGTGAGGAACTTTGTTGAGTATTACCAGTAAAGGTCCTGAGTTTTGTATTTTCTTCTGCATAGGAAATGAAAAGTCAACCTAGAGTACATCATATAACCTGGTTACTCCAGTAGCTGTCCTACAGTGTGGGTTTGAAGGTTCTGAGACTGAAAATGTCATCATTCCTGGGCATTGTTACAGAATATAGATTGCTGTCAATACAGTGATCACTACCCTGTTGTGCCTCGGTCGTCATTCAGTTCTCACACTGTAAAAGCTGATGCAGTCAGCTGTGGGCAGTTGCCTGGTTTAGATGTGTATCCTCAGGAGCATTTGTGGGCTGTGATTTCCCACTTTTACAGGTAGATCCTCTCACGGCAATAGTTCTAATTCCTGAAACTGGGAACAAAACAAGTTCTCTCCTGCTGGTTCATGTGTTTCTCCATTTTGTTGCCCAACACTGACTCCATTAAGAGGTTCATGGCTTTCCTCGTTAGCTGCGAAGGGAGTCTGAGCGTGTCATTCTGGGTGGTGAATTCTACTTATGGAGCAAGTGCCTGGTTAGAGGCAATGCTGAGAGTTACAACATAAATAAATACCGTTTCAAGTGGGCCAGAGAGCTTGCTGAAGGCCTCTGGCATGGTGTCTGCTCCACAGATGCATTCCCAGAGTGCTGTATAATGACCATTAGCTTGGAGTTTTGAACTATAACAATATTAGCTTCATATTTTTCAGGGTGTTTTAAAAAATCATTAAATTAGTTAATCAGTATTAAGTCTCAGAACTTGTTACATCATCCCAGTGCATTATTAGAATTTTTATTAAAATCACTTCAATGCTTAAGCATTGTTACCAGTTCAATGCTTTTTCCTAATAACATTTCGTGAAATGTTATTACTTATAGTTTGTACTATTTGAGCTATCCCTATAATTAACCCTTGTCATGCCCTCTGTAGTCTTTAGATGTATCAGCTACTGCTAAAATAAGTAGGTGCACTCTAGCGGGGACATGTGCTGCACTGGATTTAACGAAGTGTTTGGTTTTAGTTAAAACATTTAATGCACATTTTAAGACTTCACAATTAACCTTTGTCAAATACAATAATAATAATAGTAATAATTGAAGGCATTTTTGGTTTGAGAAAAACAAAAATATCTTAAATGCTTGCATTTTATTTGTAAAAATGCTGATATGAAGGTGCCTGGGAAATGAGGAGGGGCAGAGCCCCACTTTGCCACATTTCAGCCTGAAGAGAAGTTTGATGGCAAAATTCCAAACCCCTAAAACCCTGGGGCTTCAAGTAAGCGTTGACATTGATGTAACCTGAGCAGTACAAATGAAGTTGCTTTAATACTGTGGATGTTCAGGAGCCATGAATGCTAATGGAAAATACAGAAGTGCAGATAATGTACAGGAAGAGCCATTATGGATTTGCTTCACCAAGTCCTTCCTAAAGGGGTCTGTAAGGGGCCACTGTGGTCCTTGATGACTTATATCTGCGCTGCCTTCTTAACTGTGCTGTAGAGGTAGGAAGTTGTAAGTCACAGCCTAAACACACAACTAATGCCCCCTGCCACTTTAAAGGTCTGTGAAGAGTTTCTTTAATTGCAGAAGATGGCTGAAGCCTCACTCTGCTACATGCCCCTCGTTTCCTTCCTTTCTCCCTCGTGCCAACTCCGCCTGCTATCCCCCTCTCCCAGCCCCAACACTTCTGTGTGTGGCTTCATGTGAGAAGTGTTTTTATAGAGTTCACATGCTCAGGTGTCTGGGACCTGCACAGGCTCAGCCTGTGTACAGATGCAGTAGATGATCTCATGATGTGGTTTGAATAGGCTCTGTGTGGTCAGCGCTGCTGCTGACACCTGAAGGAACCGGGTCTGTCTTTCCACATTACCAACCAGAGCAGTCTGAATTTAGAATCGGCGTGATGTGTGAAGATGGAGCTTCTCAAAGCTCTTGTGCATGGGAGAAGCCTCAGAAGCTCGCTGAGAGAGCACTGGGTGCAGGGTGTACTGAAAGGGGGGCATCTCTGCAGCATGGGAATGGTGCCACTGCTTTAACAACCACACTCAAGGCACAGCTGAGCCACATTCTGTACTGATAACACCTCTCTGTTTGGCTCTTGAACTGATTCATGTTCCTTGCACGAATGGTAATAACTCCTTCCTAGTGCTTACTTCCCTTTCGAGGACAGGAATTCTCTTTGAGAAATTAAACGCTCTCTGGAGTGTTTTAATGAAATCCAAGTTTTGTCTCCGAGTCATCAATTTTGCTCTGTCTCTCAGCCATCATCCTTATACTCCTCCCCAGAAACCCACTGACTAATCAAGTTAGCATTGGGCATTCTGCAATGTTTGCTGAGAAAACAGCTTTGTTTTGACAGACAGCAATTATAGCACCTGGGCTATAGGCAGACTTTACAGCTCTTCTGGGGATCTCTTATGAATAGTCACCATGAGGCCAGCACAGCCCTGTGCAAACAAGCTTTGTAACCAAATTGAACTGAAAACCCCCCTTCTTTTCTACCCACACCCTCCCCTCCCAAAAATACTGAGTAGAATGGACGTTCCTCCTTTGCGTATTCTGAATCTGAAAAAGTTCTCACACTTTATAAGAAAGTGTTGTTTAGATTTAGGGAGAGTTACTGTCTTAATCAGATGTGCTTGTCTGAAGTCCCATATATGGGGGAGAGGTGTCATACAATCTCATTTTACGTTGTTGGATTTGAATTTTTTTTTTTCATAATTGGAGAATTCTGCAGAATGTGTGAGAGCTCAGAGTGATTCAAGAACACGGAAAATTAAGGAGAGCATGTTAATCTAAACACAGCTTTTGTCTGTGTCCTTTGGGGAGGCAAATTGTCTGATGCTGTTTCTCATGGTTAAATTGCTCATCAGTCATAAATCATGGTTTTTTTAAGGAAACAGTGCACTGTCTGAGGTCACACAGTCAGTCCTATGAGTCTGACCCATTTGAGTCTGTCTTGGACAGCCTGGGATCTCTTCTCAGTTGCCGGTTTTTTTCTTCCAATGCTTTGGTTTTATGCATACATCACTCATTGCTCTGAAAGGGTTTAGTAGAAACTGAAAGTTCTCCTGTAGGTAGCATTCTTTCACTCTTTTCAGCAGTCTGTACTAGAGGAAAAGGAAAAGAAAAGTCTACGACTAGGTTCAAGACATCAAAAATAGTGAAATGCTAATTTAAACAAAATAATATTGACTAGCCGTATTAATGAAAAACTGCCATTAACTTTAATGTAGTAAAACTGTTATGGTGTGAGAGCCTTCTGGTTCTAAAACATCCTTTTTTCCCAGAGAGTCTGTTGGGCCATTACTCTCAGAAGTATTTTCTGTAGGCTGGAGTAGGTTATATTTAGTGTGTGTACTTTACTTCTGCTTCGAGAACCAACTCTCCTGCTCTATTTTTAAACGAACTACTTCAAAAATCTTTTGCAGCGAGCTGTACAAGACCAAAAACGTAAATGGCTGACTTTTCTGTGAAGAAGGTGTCTGTTCCAGTCAGGTTGTTATTGCTTTCCTCCCCTCGGAGTGACCTCTGCTACGAACACGCACTGGCCTCTGTCACTGTGCTGACGGGGAAGAGGGGCTTTCATCCTTGTCTGAACACACTGTTCCCTTTGCAGCCAGACGAAAAGGCGCTGATCTCTCTGAGGAGCACAGCGACAGCTCCGGAGCCACATGAAAGTTAGAGGTGTTAATCCCCTCGCCATGGCTTGTGGTAGACTTTGGTTACCACGCTATGCCTCAGGTAACGCTTTCATAGGATGTGTGCTTGTCTGGAGGGGAGCAGAAAAAAAAAAGAAGTTCCCGTGGTATTTGCTGTGACCTAAAAACATCACCTGGAAAAGCTGGAGTTTGGCACATAACTGAGCTTTTCGTGGCATCGCTGGCACGTTGCACAAACGAGCTCTTGGGTCTAGATACCACAAATGGATGTCTTGATGGACAAAGGTGTGATATTGTTAGCTTTAAATAGAAGATGATACAGAATAGCACCTTCAAGTGGAAAGGACAGAGGAGATGTTTCTCATTTCTACAGTCATTCTACCTAGTTGCCTGTGTCTTTCTTTTGTCCCTATCACGCCAGTGAGTAAAAAAAACAAGATGCGTGAGAGGAAAAAAAAAGGGCTTGTGTTTCCTTTTGCTTCTTTACTTTGTTTGGCATTGAAATCATGTTAATAGAACATTCCCTGTCATATTTTTTGAAATAGGGCTCTAGATGAAACCTAAAAATCAAAACTTGCTTTTTCACTCCACCCTTGAAGCCACTTTATGTCACAGTTAAGCAGTTTGCTATGAATAATTAACCAAAAATTCTTAGGGAACTGCCAATGCTAATTTCTGTTTTATCTGAAGATAATTTTGCTGAGCAGCTTAATGTGCTTTCCTGCCGTAGTCCCTGAATGTCTTGAGGACTTGAAGGTCTTGAAGATGAAATGAAATAGGGGTTCTTTGACCAAACCTGTATATGTTCATTTAATAGAAAACCAAGAGAGCATAAAGCATCCCCACAAGTAGATAGGGTTATAATCACATTTCTCAACCTCTGGAAATTTCACTATGCAACCTTAAAATGTTTGGAGTTTTTTTATTAAGGATGATTTTATGTGTCTTTTTTAGGTAGGTAGATACATGAAATGTTGAAAGTTTTTTGGGAACATTCGTTGAATATTAAAGCCCTTTAGAGGGAAGTGGGAATCTTAATACAGCTCTTACTTTAAGAAGTCAATGGGAACTTTGTCTTTGGCTTCAGAGAGGACCCCATTTGTATTTGCTAAGGTGATGAAATGACCTCTGGTTTTTTTTTTAATGCCAACATTCAAATTATTATTTTTGTTCAATTATAACAAATTGCTGTTTTCTATTGATAGAAAAATAACCACCATAATTAGAATTACTGGAAAAACAAAGTCAAACAAGACCTATTCCTTTTTTTTTTCTTCAGTTCACTGAGCCACCTGAGGTATTTTCAGCATGCCTAAAATATTTTTACTGGTTTGTGACATCCTTGATTATTAATTTGGATCACACAGGACTTGAACAGAAATGGTTTTGCCTTTCTTCTTAGAAAGTCACTGTGACATTCCACATCTCTCTTTCCAATGTAAGAAACTGCTGAAGAAGTTATACATGTGTTGGGGGTGGCACACCAAGGTTTCTGATATCTAAGAACAGTAAGAGAAGGTGACTGAAGGGAATTTTGGCTCCGTGAAAGTTTAATAAATACTGGAATTCTGGTGAAATTCTAGAAGTTATGGAAATGCTAAAGTTCTGGGAGTGTTGCAGAATAGCAGGCAGGATGGCTAATGTGCTATGAATTGATTAACTGTTACAGTTCATGAGCAGAGTGATGAATAAGCTGATAAATTTCTCTGATAACATAAAGAATAGGCTTTTAATTACTACCAGTCAAATTTATATGTGTAAGATGTTTAATGTCAAAAAATATGTGTATATGGTTCCTTGATTATCTCTAAAGTTTGATTAAAACAAAAAAACCTTGTTCAGTGTAAGTAACCTCTTGCATTAAGTATAATTAGTCTTCTGTAAATGACAAATTCCCAACATTATCACAGAATCATAGAATGATTTGGGTTGGATCCCTGAAGGATCATCTGGTTCCAATCCCTTTGCCGTGGACAGGGACACCTTCCACTAGACCAGGTTGCTCAGAGCCCTGTCCAATCTGGCCTTGAACACTTCCAGGGATGGGATATCCACAACTTCTATGGGCAACCTGTTCCAGTGCCTCACCACCCTCACAGTCAAGAATTTCTTCCTAATATCTGATCTAATTCTATCCTCTTTCAGTTTAAAGCCATTCCCCCCTTGTCCTATCACTAGGTACCCTTGTCAAAAGTCCCTCAATGTCACGTATTAACACTGTATAGGCAGTATGCTGAAAGTGGGCACTGTCTGCCAGCATTGTCCAATCACAGCTAAAACTGAACTGTGATAACTATTTTTGTGCTTAGTAGATTTTGGTGCTAGGCTTGATGCTAATAATCATTCTGTCAATGAGCTGGAAGAAGTATAAAATGACAGTGAATGGAACCTGCAGGTGATACAGAAAATGGCACCGTGTTCCCTAATGGTGAGAGCAGATGTGTAGGGCCATTTAAATTGCTTCTTAATGTGAACTCATTTACACAAAGTGCGTCTGAACATTAAGCATATAAATCAGAACAATATGGAGTCTATTGTACACTATTTTGAAAGGAGTGACTTGGAAAAGATTTAGCAATATTATGGAAAAAAGGAGTGTGATGTTGGCGGCAGAAGGACTTTGGCTACATAAAAATAGGATTAATGTGCATGAATAGAAGGAGGATTTTACTTCTGTTTTATAGGATAATTGATACAGTTGTCCCAAGTCTGTATAGTTCTAATATCTAGAAAATGAAATAATAGTAATATTAAAACACTTTATTCTGGTAGAGACAGTCAAAACAAGGATCATTATCCAGAAACTGAGGACAGAAGAGTTGGAATTAGGAAGACGTATGGCTCTAACAGGAAAAATTATTAACCACAGGGACAGACTCACAAGGATAGCAGCCAGTTCCTCATGGCTTTCAGTCACAAGGAGATGTCCTTTTCTAAACCCCCCTGAATAAATTATTGGCTTCAATGGGAGCAACTGGATACAATGTCAGTATTTGTTCTGTACAGGAAATCGGACTGGATAGAATCAGTAAGCTTTGACTGCCTACTGTAGGCTCTGAAACAGTCCACCAAAAATTAAACGAGATCCTTTAAGTAGCAGGAAACAAAATAAAATAAGCAGGTGGAAGAAGTTACTTTCCACAGAACTGTTTTTACTTGTAGGAAAAGTAATCATGATTACTTGTAGGATCTTACTTGTAGGAAAAGTAATCAGATAGCTTCAGGAGGGTTTGTCCTGGATAAATCTAGTGGGTTTGTTGCTGCTTAGATCTGTTTTACCAATCCTTTTCTTTTCTCTTTCCTTATCTATTTTTTTTTTTTAACTTTGGCCAGTTCAATAGCATTCTTAACTTCAAGTGTTTGAT
This sequence comes from Oxyruncus cristatus, assembly GCA_013399855.1. Classification (NCBI taxonomy): domain Eukaryota; kingdom Metazoa; phylum Chordata; class Aves; order Passeriformes; family Cotingidae; genus Oxyruncus; species Oxyruncus cristatus. The sequence goes on along the minus strand of VXAY01007247.1, from coordinate 898,424 downwards.
GAATTCTCACCTAAATTTTCCCCAGACTTGCTCTCCTTTATCACTTGCTCATATCTTCTTGTCCTCTGAACGTATTTCAGGTGTGTCTGTGTTTTTCCATGAAGCAGCTCCCAAAGGACACCCTACCTTATTATAGCTACAGTTTATGGCTATAGTTTTAAGATTTGAAAGAACTTTGAAGAGTGAAAATGATCAGGATCACTTCCACTCCTTGCAGAGTGATTGTACAGAATGACTTACTGTCAGCAAAGTTGTTAAGAAAGTCTTCCCTTCTGCCAATAAATGCTCGAAATGAAGGTTCCTTCCCTTTCCTTATTCATGCTTCTCATTGTTGACTGATGCATACTGAAAAAAATACCCAAGTGAAACTCTTGTTTTAGTGATCCATTAAGAATCTGAAGGCATTTTTCTTTTGTCCTGTTTTGTGTGAACATGGGAAGCCTCTATTTGAAGAATGTCCTGTTGCTTCCAAGGAGAACAGCAGAAATGCTGTCAGCACATGCCTCACCTTTACCTGAGGGACAACTAGAATATGAGGCAGTCATGGCAGGTTGTGTTCCTTACAGCCTGGAAGGTCTGTGTGATGTAAGTGTTTAGAGAGATAAGATTCCCGGAGTATTTAGAGCAGAAAAGACCCACTGCTTTATTTCATGGCTTAAAATGAGTTCTCTTTTGTTCTTTCTCCTGAAAACATAATCTATGGTGTAAGAGCAACATTACATTTAGCTGAGTGAGAGTTCTCAGGAGTCTAACAATGCCGTCATCTCTGTCACCACCTCAGTTTCTTTCCAGATGCCAAACCCAAAACTCAGATCACAGTCCTTGATCACAGTGAGAACATCCATGTTACGACCTGAATTGCATGTCAGTTTCTTCAGCTTACCAAAAAAAACCCCCAAAACCAAAAAATAAAACAAAACAAAACAAAAAAAAATAAAAGAAAGAAAAAACAACCCTTTTGGTGAAGGATCTGCTTGCAGACAGAGGAACCAGTGAGTTCCCTTCCAATTCCCGTGTTGCCTTAACGTTTTGGGTCAAATCTTTACAGCGCAGAAGAGAACCTAAAAGCTGAAACGGAACGAAAAACAGCCGATGGAGAATATTTATTTCTTGGGTGGGGAGCTATGGCTGAAGAACAGGATTGTATCAGTACGTTGGCTGCACGGTGTTGTCAGCACAGTAATGTGTTGCAGAAGGAGGGTTTGCGAGGGTGGTATTCGGCGCTGGAGGCAGCAGGGCCTGGGCAGCGCGGGCCGCGAGGAGAGGCGGCGGTGGGGCCGAGGCCTATTGTTTCTGTGAGCGGTTGCAGGGCTGTCCAGGTGTCCTGATTTAAAGGCTGCTCCTTGAGACAGGAAATTGTATCTTGTTCTGAGGTTTACTGTAATAAAGTACATAGTCCTGGGGGAATGTGCTGCTGGGCCCATGAATCACTTTATGGGCTGGCTGTTTCTGACCTCAGCCCTGTGATTTATTCACGCCATACCGCAGCAGGAATGGCAAAAATGTAACCGGCGCATGGTCTTCCCAGCCTCCCCCTTTCCAGCCCAGATGGGCCTTTAACTGGGAGGCTGCCATAAATCCATAAACGCAGGTTTGCTCAGGGCTGGCAGCTCCACTTGTCCTGCCCAAGAGCCCTCTGCTGTGTGTCTGCTGGGGATTTGGTGGTAGGGGAATCCTCTTGCTTCTCAGGTGTTTCCTTTGTAGTTTCGTGGCCTCATAGTTTCTTGTGTGTAGAAGTGAATAATCTCAGTGCACTCGTGGTGCTCCTAGCAAAAATAAGGCATCTTGAAGGGTGCAAGTTTTTCGTAATCCCTTTTTTCCTTTAAGCTAACAATAAACAACAAAAAAAGGAGACCTTACTGTTTTCAGCTCAGGATGTCACTGTTTTACAGACTTACCAGATGTACCCCTAAGTAAATAGTAGCATTTGCATTTACAGAGGTAGTTAAATGATGTGCTTTTGTTTGAACCACAAATGACAGGCATGAAGGGTAGATCTTGACTCTCAACTCCACTAAGCGATGTTTCTATTTCAATTGACAAGGTTTGTTTACATGTTTTGCATTTAGCAGTTGTTAGTTTTAAAAATCTAACACTTTTCTTTGGTGGTGGTGTATCCATCTCAGTCTTTAAAACATTTATTCTGCATGAAGCATCCTTATGTTTTCCTGTAAATTCGTTGGTCAATACACTTCAGAAAACACTCAGAATTTTTGCTGATGTTGGACAAAATACCTGTTTCTTTTGGATAGTTTTAGGATTAAAAGTTGTCCATGTCACTCATGTTCACACTGCCTCACAGTTGTTTTCTGCCCCTCTTCCCTGTGAATGTCCATACAATTAAGTGTAAGTCTCCACTGTATATTCTTCCCATGAATTTGTCTGGTTTAATCTAATTGTTTTAAATAGTTTAGACATTGTAGGGAACTGACAAAAAGAACCTTTAATTTTTCTTTTAATTAGTTTATAAATAGTACTGTTAGCTGTAACATGTTTAGCAGTCCTCTCCCTTGCAGTACACTTAAATTTTTGCCTTGACCTTCTCATCCTGAAGTCAGCCAGGGAAAATATGCACAATTTTTCCATAAAGTAGATAAAATTTAAACATCTTGAAATTTAGCAGGAAACTTTTTTGCACACAAGTCTCAATAATTAAGTAGACACCAAATGATACTTCTTAGCAATTAAAGGGAAACTATACCAAAATAAGCAAAAGGGTTACTTAGAAGAAGGTAGGGGAACTTCCACTGATCTATAGTATAGGCAGGTTTTCGTGGGCCAGTTTTTTGTGTGATACAAGCTCATTTAAGTCTGTTTCTTCTATTCATGTCCTTGAAATTGGAGGGGTTTGACTTTTTCTGAGATTAGAGTTATATCTGTAAATTTCCGTGTGGTTGTGGTTCTTCAATAAAGCAGTTTACGTGGGATTTTTGTTTAAACTACAGGATAAACACAGCTTCAGATTTGCTCAGTTGAAGAGGTGTTGGTAGCTAGAATGTGCTAAAATTAGGTTTTTCCAATTCCCTCACATATGAACAACTTCCTCTCTCACTTTCTGTGCGTTTCTTAAGGTTCATGCACTCTGTGTCTCGTTACAAAACAGACAATAACAGCTTATTTTGCAATTGTTGAGCTTCTCTTTATTTTAATAAAACTCCTAAAATCTGTACAAGAAAAAAGGCTTTGCATACCATCATGTTTAGCAGGGATCTGATAATAAAGGGTTGTCAAGGGTCTGTTTGCATGGTTTAGATCAGACTTAAAAGTGCTCGTTCTGGAGCAACTACACATTTTGCAGCATGCAGCTCCAGTTTCAACTCAAGAAGAACAGGGAGTGGATAGAGATAAAAACAGAAAAGAAGGCACTAGAATGCTCCTTACTTACTGTAGAATGCCAGTTGCTTCAAACATCTGGAAAATTATCTTCAGAGCTTGTCACAAAATACTGTAGTGCCCATTCAAACAAAGCTTCTGCATTTAGAGACTGCGAGTAGCTACACCTGCTTTCAGACCCGGATCTGAAAAAGGAAATTAAATGAAACCTCTCAGGCCCCTTCTGCTGCAATTACAGAACTAAATATATCCAAATTTTATCCATAGTCCCTGACACCTGCTCCATTCCTGTCCTCAACCCTTTCAACAACTCCTGCTTGCTAAGAAACACTTTTTTTGGCACTATTTAAGTAGCAGTCATTGGAGCTACCAAGATCAGGAGGCAAAACGATGCCTCAGCGTTTAAGGAAACTGCATCCAGTCTCTTTTCGCCCTGATGCTGCTATTCTTGTCCTTATCCAGACACTTGGCTTTTCTTATGCTCTCTTTTTAATCCGTCTCCTGGGCAGCAGCAGCAGCAACCAGAGAAGACTGAAATACAGGTAGTAAGCATGAAGATTAGGATGCAATAGGGATCAACATTAGTGCTGCTGTTTTACTACCACCATCTTTGCAGAATTAATGTAAACAGTCCCATGTACTGTGTCTGACTTTATAGGAAATATATCTTCTTAGAAATCAGACAGCGTGGTTCTAGAAGAGAGGCTTGGAAAATCGTACAAAAGAACCCTCAGAGAAGAGGGAGTAGGAACTCAGGTGAGACACATCCAGGTTGGTGGTTAGATAGACAACACACAATTAAAGCAAGCCGTAACTCTAGCAAAAAAATTTGTTGAAATGCAGAGGAAAATTGAGATGTTTGTAAAAGAACAACAAAATGAAGCAGCTCTACCCATTTGGTGTGTAACATGAAACCAGATGTCACAGGGATAACAGCAATTAATGGGCAATAGAGTAATATTCACAGCTGGAATGTGGGTACAAGTGGTTCAGGAAGGCTAAAAATGAAAGTACAGCTGGCATACATTAATGATACTGGAGATTCTGGGGAAATAAAAATGTGGTAAAATAAATTACAATGTTACTTTGAGTCAAAACGACATAAAGATAATAAAAGGAGTTACAGAAAGAAAATGGATGGTATCCTGCTATGCATTTTAGGTGTAGAGATGTGGTAGATGTAAATAATAATGGAGAAATGTGTTTTTGTAGGAGATGTCTATTTATTGGATACAAATCAAAGAAACTGCTGGGCTTGCTAACTCAGTAATTACCAGCTCACCACAGGGTAATGTTGGTGTAAGACTTCAGGACTGCAGTAAGTGTTGATGATACTGGGGAGGAAATCACCACCAAAACAAACTTCAGCTGTAGTGGCCACAAATTGAGGAAAATTAGATTTAAATAAAAAACCTATGCTGAAAAAGTAAAGTTTTCAGTTTCAAAGTAATACACTGAAAAACTGAGACTATTAGGTGGCAAGTAATTGGTCAGAAAGACAGAGATTCGAGTGTAGAGGAAGCAGGGAATTTTTTTAAACCAAAAGTTCAAAACTATAAGGACTTTGCATCCAAAACAAAGGGAGAAAAGTTTAAGAAAGAGTTACAAAGCTGTGTATCTGCATCCAAAAGGGAATTAGCAGCAGCCTTAAAAAGTAGTCAAGAAAGAGACATTTCTGGGAAGTGGAAATTACAGGAATAAAGTGAGAATTAGAGCTTCCAAAAGAAATAAAAATAGATAATAAACATTTTATAGCCACTGATGCAATCCCTGATCAGGAAAAGAAGTGGAATCACAATACACTGAGGATAGGAGAATAGTATGAATGTGGTCCCAGAATTAAATAAATGCCTTTGCCTTGGTTTCCAGTGGGCAGATAGATAAAATATAAAGAAAGGCAGGTATGATCAGAATGACTGTGTCAAGCATCGAAATGAGACAGATGCAGAAGTTAAATAAATCATACTAACCAGAAATAAAAGTCATGATAGTCATTTAGAGGGAGGTAGATTCTCTGTGAGTTTGACTTGAGTATAAATATTGGATAGTTTTCATAAAACAACTCTGTTATGAATCATGACTTGAGTTTTTCACATGATCGGGAGCCGCGGTAAGACTGCACTATTGCTGTCATCATTTTAGTGATATAACTGAAATTTCCTTCTGCCATCTTTCACCTGGGTCTGATTCACAAAGGCATAAGGACAATTGTTTTCCCTCTAGTAATTGTGGTTGTTTGGTATGTTATAATCAATGTGAATTCCATGATTCACTTTCCATTCTTACATTTTGGCACTGTTGGCTGTGGCGACTAAGGGGTTTGACACTGTCACGGCATCATAAGGAACTGCAGTTCCTGTCAGGATAAGGAACCTGTGGTCGGATTTGGGTTCCTCATGTTTATTCAGGGCTGGGTTTTAAGTGGCTCTCCAGGCTGCAGGGATACACAGTCAGTGGTGCCGACACCAGGGACAGGGCAGGAACCTGAAAATGGGAGGGCAGAACCATCTCTTTCAGCAAGAGCCTGTCTTGTGTCAGCTTAAGCTGATTGTGAAACCACATGCTAACCTAAAGCTCAACCTGTACTTGACGGTGTCCCAGGAAAAGAAATTAGAGCTGCCTTTCTTACAAGGCCATTTTTCAAAATCTGGTGGATGTATTCCGGTGGCCTGTATTGCCTGGATGGAAAACATGCCTTAAATTCGTGCTCTATTCGCACTGCTGTTAAACTGCAGATGGAGAAAGAACACCAGTTTCAGGACTCCCTTCTCAGACAAGCCAGCTCTGTGGAACTCAAGAGCCTTGTAAGTACTTCTGTCTCTCATCCTCTGCATTGAGGACTTGTAAAACAAGGAAAGTTGTCTTAAAAAATTGCTACCCTTTATAGGGACAGGTCTCCTGTAACATCAGGTGCCAGGATTGAAAGTTCCTTCTAAAATATGGCATCTTCAAGAACTTTCACTCTTCACAGGCGAGTAGATAAGGCTCATGTACTATCGGTTTAGCAGCTGTGATATGCAGCAGCCACTTTTTCACTGAAGGAATTCATCAATAAAAATAGTTCAGGAAATTAGTAGTGGGTTAGAAAGTTCCTCTGCGAAAGCCTTAGATTTGTTTTCCTGGATATGCTGGCAGACACAGTCTAGGACTGTAGTGCAATTCTGAGTGCTCGGAGCTGAGACATGAGCTGGGCTAGGAAATGCAAATTTTTACCTCAGGTGCCAAAGTGGTAAAATTAAAATGGAAAGCTTAAGTAAAAGAAGGTCTAAAACATTGATGGGAAAGGTAATATAAAATATTTATAGGACTGCTTGTGATTTTATCTAATGTGTTGAGGGAAAGGACTTTGAAAGGCATTGCTTATTGATCCTAGTAAGGAGTGATGCTTCTGTGATCCTACACAATTAGGATGTCAGAGAAAATGGGTGTAGGAAAATATATTATTGGTCTTTTTTTTTTTAAAACAAGGACAGTACAACTGGTAATGCTTCCTGTGTCTGAAATTAATGTTGATTATTATCACATTATTCATACAATGAAAAATTAAAGGGGCATCACTTTTGTGACTACACAACTGTATTCCCAAAGAATTTGTATTTTTATCTCATTTTCCAGTTGTGGTCACGTGTATGCAATGGCATTAAAAAGGTGTATATTCAGGAAGCTTCAATTTGCTGATGACAAAAAAACACTTGTTTTCATCTCACTTGTTTTGCTCGAATTTTCAATTTCTTTTTTGGTAGCTGTGAGAGTGTAGATCAGGAGTGAGAAAGACTTCCGATATGCCATCCAGGCCAGGCAAAGGAAACGTGTAAATTCAAGTACAGGAATGGAAGGAGTGTAGTATTATCCCTTTTGACTGAGGGTGTAAGTCTGCATTTGGGAAATTAATTTGCAGCCTGAGGTTTGATTATTCCCAGGTGTAATTAAAAAGGCAGGTAGTACCTATTGCCAAGTTACGGTTTTTTCCCGCTCTCTTGCAGCAAGGGGTTGCTACTGTTTCTTTTGGATAAAAGTTTGCTGACTTTGGGATACTTTGAGATGCATCTTAAACGCTGCAGAAATTACGGCCAGTGCAGAATTTGGCAACTTACTTATTAAGTGAGGTACTGGTCTCTTAGCATCATGAAATATCATTCACTAGTCTGACTGCCAGTATTTTTCAAGGTTACTTTTAAGAACCAAATCGTGATGCCCAGAGCAATGTGAGGACTGTCTCCTCCCTGCGAGGTACTGACAGGATGGTGGCTGTTAATTGCCAGGATCTCAGGGTGATAGAAACTGGAATTTACTCTCCACATGGTTCAAAGCAGTTGGAGTTTCTTAATTTTCTGAAAATGTTCTATAACCAGCAAAAAAAGGTTGAGTTTGGAACTACCACTGTAGTGGCAGAGACAGTTTATGATGAAAAGGATGATGCTGGCGCCAGGGGACCTGTCCCACTGGATCAGCAGTTTTCTGTGTTTTATTAATAATTACTTTTTAAGGGTTTATTAAGTGTGACCCACCCAAACACTGTCATTCTACCAAACCCATGAAATTACTAAACAACGTGTCCTAATGCTTTTATGTTCTAAGCTGTCGCCTGTCTGTCTAGATCTCATAATGCTGCAGTACTGCATCTGAAACTCTTTGCCTTCTAGTTCTTTATGTTGTTGTCACATCATGGGAGGGTTTTTTAATTAATCTGCAAATAATACAGTTCTTCTTGTAGTGGTGATTCACCGGGGTAACTTTTACAAATGTCTGTGACAGAAAAGCATCAAAAGCTTTTATCAGCCTTTTCTGTAGGCTGTGAGTAAATGCAGTGGGCAGAAATAAGATTGCTGAAACAAGTGCCAGTTCTTTCATTCTGTGGTGACTGATGCCCTTACTGTGAGTCAACAGTTTATGAAAGAGAAAATTTCCGTGTGTACTAAAGGCACAACAGCCACAGTTACAGTTCATCTTAATATGCCAGGTTGAAAATGCTGGCAGGTTAGTCATCCCTCACAGGAGAGCAACAGTCTCTGTGGAAGGAACTGGCTGGATTGCTGTGAGATTATAGCTACCTGAGGTCTTCGAATTTGTGTAGGACTCTTAAATGTTGTAGTTTAATGCCAGTCAGAAGGAAAACAGATTTGATCCCTGTAATGCAACTAGGCCTGATAGAATTATCCCAGTTCCTCTGTGACATTAAAATCAAAGGTGCTGCCGATCTCAATACTGCTTTTGTATTATCTCATACATGCTTTCAGAAATACTCCACATGGGAATAAATCTCATCATTTGAAATAAAATGTTATGGAACAATGTATTTATAACATTTCTACATGGAACGTGTGTTCTCACTGGCATATGTAAACATACTCTTTTAATGAATATGTATAGTTTTGATGTTTTGAGGCATCGTTAATTCAGCACTGTTATTCTTTCTAATTATACAGCTGATAAATATTCCAGTGTTATGACCCTGAGAACAGTACTGCAAAGTCAAAAATTGCTTTCTGTTGTGTTTTACCAAACGGATTCCTCTTCTTCCTTAGGAAGGAGCTGTGAAGGAATTACGTAGTCTCCTGAAACTGAGTGCTGTAGAAACCCATTTGAAAACATCTTGATTCTATTAGTATTTGTAAGCCAGAGGACAAACTTGGCTACCCTGGTAGTTAAAACATTTTTAGTGTTGTGGATGAACCTTTTTTATTACTTATTGGACTTACCCTGCCACGGCTTATTATCCAGGAATCCAGCATATTAGTCTTGCAGTGCCGAGGGTTACTGAGTAGTTCGAAAGTCTCATGTCCCCATTTGCAGAAATATGTGGTGGTTCACCAAAGAGGAAAAAGAGGAATGAAACAAGACTGGTGTGTGCAGTACTCCCAGGAGGTGTGTTATGGTTTTCACCACACTGCACACTGGGGTCTTTTGGTGCTAGTGGGAGTTGGTAACTGAATCTGTATGAGCTGTAGTTCCTTATTTTCTGGGTTCATTCAAATACTTGGTCACTCAAACTACCAAATCACTTATTTATCCTCGCCCAAGCCATGCAAGAAATCTCATCTGTGCTGTGTGTGTCTTTTTTTCTAGCACATGTATGACATCAAAGTGCTCCAGAGGCAGCTCTACTGTCATACAACTGTTCTGTAGCCATCTATTTAAAAGAGACAAACACATCTTTCTTTGCGTTATTTTTGTAAGATTGCAAACAGAACAAATCTGTTGATAATCATCTTCAGATTATGTCTACCACTGTCTCTTAAGAATTGAACCTGCTGGTCTTAGTATAGCTCCAGTCTGTGTTGATCATGATCCACATTCACTGAAAGGCTTCAGAGTAAATAGAAGGAAAAAAATAAATCCTTCTCTTTTTGTCCAGTTTGGAGTTAATCTTGAACCTGTTTTCAATGGGTTTTTCTACAGTGTTGCCATTTCAGGCTTCCTTTGATAATATTCAGTCTGTTTTCTAGTCTGCTTACCTCCTGTGAGCTGCTGCACAGCTCAGTTTGAGCTACAGAACCTGCCCAAATGGAGAGAGAAATAGGCAGGTTTCCCCTGCTGAGTTGCTGTTGCCACAGCTACAGTACTACCAGCACCTGAAATGCCTGAACTAACTTAAGTGAGCTGTGTCTGTTTAGTGACTCTGGCATTAGCCAGCATTTTAAAAGATCAACCACCTTGGGTTGTTCAGCAAGTACGTGTTCTGCTGGCCTATTAGGACATTCCAGGACCCCCCCAGTGTTGTGAACTGAAGACAAGCAGTTTGCTGAAGAAGTTAAGCCTGTACCACAGACTGAGCCTCTACGACTGACTGCAGCACTGCTGACAGATAGGTTTGTTCACATGCTACGAGCACCATTCACACAGCAGCCCATTTTCTCCTTCTTGCCACCTCATCTGTCTTACAGCATGTTCTTCTGGTCTCCCTGGGGATAACAGCTCTCAGGAAAGGAAACAAGTCACTTTTGTAGTGCTCTTCAGTCACAAACCTTGTCTTTTGCTTGGTGATATTTGCCTTTTGTGGTCTTTTAGAATCGTTTTGGCAGCTCCAACCTCTGCTGAGAACAATAGCACACCATTACAGACAGAGCTGACAGCGACACTTGCACTTCTCCCGTATGAAACAGAATACATTGAGCTTGCAGAATTCAAAAATGCAGCTACAATGCCCTTATCACGTCACATTTTTCTTTCTTTTGTTCAAACTTCATCTTGTTTCAGTTCTAGAAAACAATCAGAAAGCCTTTCACCTTTCACCGCACTTCTTGACCAGCACCCCGTCTCACTTTTCTACGGCACGGCGGCGAAAATTTTTCAGCAAAAAAAAAAGTTATGGCCTGTTACCCATACCTCGTTTTCCTGGCCTTGAGGTTTTCACTTAGGAAGTAGAGATGGGCAACAAAGGATTTGATTGCAGAAGGTATATGCCTTATGTGCTATTTGAGCACCTCCAATTTCCATACCAGAGTAATGGCTATAGAGATAGTGTTACCGAGATATTCTTGGCCCCGGTCCTGAATCATCAGCAAGGATTGTGGGTTTACTATTAAAAGAATAAGTGTTTCTTTAGAATCAAAACAGATTACTCTAAAGCAAGTGAAAATGACCAGAGCTCCAAGCCAGCCTGTCTTTCCCAGGATACCGATAGCTAGAAAGAAGCAGAGGTCATGGATCATGTTCTGTCACTTCACTCTATTGGTATTTGTCATGTTTCAGGCAGACATCCAAAACTGTACACTTTTCCACAAAGCAAAAACAACAGAAACAAAATGGCAAATAATAACACACCCACTAACACCATCGTTCCCACACCTACAATCTTGACGCTACAGCTGGGAATCTGATGTGTACCTTTTCCTTTCTTCTACTCTTTAAGTCATTAAGTCATCAGAATATTTGTGTTTCATTTAGAATATCTTTCTATTATCCTCCGGTATCTAAAGAAATTTGCTTAACTTAGTGGTATTACATTTTGAAAGACAGGGAATAATTTCAGGAGCTAGTTTTTCTAGATATGATCTAGGCAGGATCCAAGTACTCTCTGAACTGGATCTGTGAGGTTTTTTTATATGCTGGTAATTCAGTTAAAGTGAGCTAACTCTCTTAGCATGTACAAGAAGCACCTGTGTAAACCCAGAGAGAAATTCCACCTACAGAAAGTCCATTGTGTAAGTCCGTTCTGCTGTCAGATGATGAACAATTTTGTCTGTTTAAACAAACCTTTTCCTCTTGAAATACATGATTCCTTCTCATTTTTTGATACAGTGGCTTCATTTGGGATCCTGATAATGAACTTCTTTGTATTGATTGCTGCAGCAAAACTTAGGCTATGGTTGGAGTGACTGAGGAAACTAGCAGGGATCACCTCTTAGCAATATTACTCTTATGCTCTAGTTTCTTCTGCTGTGCAGTGATTGAGGTCCTAAGGTTTCATTCACATCAATATTTCTAGGAGCTCAGTCACTGACTGGGATCAGAAGGAAGCCAGGTCACCCTCTGGTCACCCTCTTCTGGCCTAAACCTGCAATGTGTGAGAAGAAGGTTTTCTTCCATCCCAGCTATTGCTCATCTGAAAGCAGTCATCATCACTCGTGGGTGAATTTCCACCCGTTGTCGTAGCCAAGGTTCCCACCTTTCAAGTGAGGGCAGCAGTAGTATTTTTTATCACCCGTAGAAAATGACAGGAGCTTATTAAATGTGCTGTCTAACCTGTACAACCCTCAGAGAGTAACAGCCTCAGAACCTGTGGTTTCTGCTCTGGGGCTGTGGAGACAGTGTGCCTGTCACATAACTGTGGGCAGAAGTGCTGGGCTGGTTACTGGCAGGCTGGGTTATAAGGTTGTAGCCCTGAGCTGCTCCTCAGAGGCTACTGTTGTCTCAGATCTTTCAGCAGGGTGGCACATGTAGTTCTTTCCTGATACCATTCCATTAGAATGCTTTTCTTGCATCTTTAATAAAAGACTTCAGTTTGAAGGCAATGTTATTCGTATAATGATTGCTATTGACATGAATAGCGGGATTCTTTTAACACATTTGATTATTTTTTTAAATCAATCTCTGAAATTATCAATATTAACATGCTTTTGTTTATAAACTACAGCATTTTTTTTTCTTTGGGAATTTGAAATCTTTGCTAATTTAACTGTATTTTCAACTGAACTTTTAGGTGAAAGGTAGATAGGAAATCTGTAGTATTGGATTTGTCTTTCATCATCACTTCTGCATGATGTCATCTCTCACACCACCACCACCACCACAAATGGTCAGGACTTCATTTTATTCCTTCTTTGCAAGGTGATGAGAGATGGGACAAGCCACCCTTACCCTTTGGGCAATAAGGCTGAAGTTTTCTTTTATGTCCTGTTGCACATCCTGATTTATCTGCACTAGCTAGAGATGAGAATTAAGGTCAAAGAACATAAACAGTTGTTTTCTCTAACACAGAGCAATTCTCTGAGTTCATTTAAGAACTGCTGGTTTGTGATCAGGTTAATTATCTCTGTCTCCTTTCTTCCCAGTATCTATAGAATATTTCTGAATTCAATTTGTAAGAGTTTTCTTTCTCTTTTGAAAGAGTGTGACAAGGTTGGTTTTCCATAGCTAGTTATTATAGTGCTTGGGGCTCAAGATCTTGCTACAGTGTTCTTATTTATTGGTTATTCACAAGAAAAGTCAAAGAATAGTTCAAGCATCCTTGAAGGCATCTGTTTCAACATATGTTTTGTAGCACAAAAATGTCTCTGTCACCATTTCCTTCTGGGAATGTACTGTATTGTTTGAGAGATTTCAGTAAAATTGTCATGTGCCACCTTTCTAAAATAGCTGCATGAATAGACTGTATAACCCAATGTAATTTAACACAAAAGTCATGATTCACCCAGTATTAGTGGGTGTATTCTCATAATCTGTTCTGGAAATGCTTAGAACATTATAGAGAATGAAAATGTTCAACCAAAGTAATAATAAATGTTGGTTATTAGAAACTGAGGAGCTGAGTGCAGAATAAGAACATATTATTATAGGTTTTTCTTCTCCTGTAAGCAACTGTTTGGTATCAGCACAGTCACTTAGGGGGAGGTGGGTGGGTCTTGACTTCTTGTTCCACCAAGGGACATATAATTGTGTCAAATGTATTTACTACTGCTTTTCAGAGTTGCACACTGGTACAGCATCACAGTTCAACACTTTGTGAAGGCTTCCCCTCCATTTTGCAAGATACTTATGTCATTCGTTTGACTTTGTTGTGTTCTTTTTCAGACAAGAAGCCCTTCTTGCTGCCATTAGTGAAAAAGATGCCAATATTGCTCTGCTAGAGCTTTCATCCTCTAAGAAGAAGACCCAAGATGAAGTGGCTGCACTGAAACGAGAGAAAGACCGTCTTGTGCAACAGCTCAAGCAGCAGGTGGGTAGAGGAGGGCTGGGAAAGAAACCGGTTAGTACTCTGGTATGGGATTATCATCTTGATTTATGGAACTAATAGCATATAATCCTGTCATATGTTGGGATAGAAAGTGCATAAATAACAATTTTAAACTAGGTAATGGTCATGACGACTGTAAAACATAGTAGAGAAAGAAGAAGACTCAGCATTAAGGGAAGTTTTTTTCTGTCCCCGAGTAGAAAATGTGCGACAAAATGTATAGGAAACTGTGAATGAAGAGGACATTGGTTATTATCCTCTACAGGCACAAATAATCACAGATTTGGGCAAAAGTAATGATCCTTCTCTTAGTGGTTTGTATTTCCCTTGTTGGGGAAGAAGCATGTATGGAAGAAGAATCTCGTTGCTGTAGAGCTCAAATATGAACATCTTAAACCACACAGTGTCTAGTGTGGTTTCTAACCTGTGACAGGAGCACCATGCGGGAATGCCAGCTCCTGCAGCAGACTTGTGAGGAGATTGGTCCTTTCCTATTTCTGGCCTCTCCCATTTCCTAGATATTTTTGTGTTGGCATAACAGTTAGAAAAAGGATGTTTGTATTCAAGAATTTAATACTGTATTTCAGTATCGAATGCAATGTGAAAAATATATTCCCAGTAAAACACAGAGGAAGCAAAAGGCATCCCTGGCAATAAGAAGTTTAGGATCTGAAAAGATCTGTGTAGATTTTTCACTTCAGCACTTCTTGTGGGTTTTTCTGAGTTATTCCCTTGCCACATTCCTTGTAATAGCCCATATGCTGCTGCCAATCCAGTCAACTTCTTCAGTGCCACCATTTCCATCTTCATAAAGTTTTATGTGCAACATTTCATCATCTGTCAACCAGATGATTTCTGCTGCTGTTAAAGAATGTAAGACAAAACCAGGTCTGCTTTGTGATAAGAGATTTCTCTGCTTCTTCCTTAGGAAACACAAGTAGGTTGTGTTGTCATTGGCCATGTTGTTTAAGATAACGATTATTTACAGTTTAATTTAAAAGCAATAGTTTTGGGATTTTTTATACCAGCTTCAGAACGAGTAAGAAGTATGGCTTACAGTCTTGTATTATTTACTTTTGAGCAAGAGTTGTAATTACTTTTGCTGGTCAGCCAGGTGATCTCCTACTAAAACAGTGCTCACAGAAATGTAAAGTACTTGTTTTCTTCATGTAATTGTCTGTTGCTGTAGCAGCCTTAATATATTTTACCACTCATTCGAAGAGAAATTAAAACTTCACTCTTAGTTCTTGTTGACCTAAGTTTAAATTCACGTGTTTTCATGCCCCTTGCCCTTCTCATTTTCCTTCTGATCATCTTTTGTGAGCAGACGAAACAATCTTTAGTACTTTGTGGTGAGTTTTTTCCTGCTAAAAATTTGTGTATATTTAGTGTATTAAGGTTGTGCTTATCTGTAATGATTTAGGTTTCAGTGAAGTGATTTTTTTAAGCATTGTTGTGGCTCATATCATTATCTTTCAGTGCTGCAAAGTCTTACAGTATCACATGCTGTTCCTAAAAAGATGTGGCCATTTTGCATAAGGATGCCCATTCAAAGTGCTTTTCTGTATAGGTGTGGGATACTTAATTTCCCAAATTAACTAAAATTGCAAAGGAGATTAATTTGAATTTTTTTCTTGGTATGAAGTGAGACCAATTCTGATCTGATATTGAAGCAATAATCCTTTTTCAAAAAATTCACTGGACTATCCAAATGCCTTTTAAGTTTCTGATTCCAAAACTGCCATCAGCTGTAAAGACTTGTAATTATTTAAGATTGTCCAAGACTGTGATCTTAAAAAAAAAAAAAAAAAAAACGAAGAAGAAAGGAGAAAGTAATCTCCTCAACAGATCTGTGCTATGAGTAGTATAAATAAAAGCTATATGTGTAGTATAAGTATAAAATCACAGGTATTCTCCAATACATCCAAAATTCCCAAGGGAGGATACGTGTTTACTTGTAAACAATCTAAACTATATTTAAAAAATACATGATGAGTATTTATGTGACCAAATGGAGATTTGACATATCCTCCCTAAATTCTATCCTAGAATCCTTAAAAATCCCATTTTGAGGATGTGTCTTCTTCTGTCCTTTTTTGTGTACAGCTGTCAATACATTGAAGGAAAAACTCCTCAGAGATGTTTATAGTAGGACAATAATAGTTACCACCTTTGTAAGTTGAAAGGAATCTGAAGTCCCATTTATTTTTTTCAGTACCAGTAGTTTTGGTATATACTTTTTCTGCTTAAATTCAGATCACACCAACTTTGACAGTTTCAGAAATAGGAGACGAGTCAGAAGAGAAGGTGATAAGATTGTACAGTATCCTCATTACTGATGTAGTCAAGGGGAATCTCATTTTTCTATATGCTTTGCAAATATTCTGTGTACTTGGCCCTTGCAGTCCTCTTCAGTTTTTACAGGTCACCAGCCTCATATTTTCCACCAAAACAACTATGCTGCTTCATCAGTTTAAGCTTTCTCTGCATGGACCCTTTTCTGCATCTTGAGGACAAGGGTCCATCTGTGTTTGCCGGCTCCACAGAACCGTATCACATTTCAGGAACTTCCTAAAAGTTCAGCTGTAATTCTTAAATTTAGAGTAGAAATTGTGAATGAAAAAATCTTTCAGACTTGCACATATTGAACACAGCTGTTCAAGGAAGGCAAGTGATGCCACTAATCAAGATATTCTGGAAGACTTCGAAAAGCAGTTCTGGAACCCAAAAAAAAGTTTATGCAACCGTTCAGATTCAGAGCTGTGAGCCTGACCTCGCTGATTTCTGGTTCAGAGCTGTTGAGCTCCCTGGTAAGTGTTTGGTGTTTCCGTCCATCCCATTAGTAGGAAGTGCTTAGACTTTGTGGTGGGAAAGCAGCTCTTTCATTTGGCTGGCAGACACAGTTGACTAAAAGGTTCCCGTTTCCACGTACGTAGGATGCAAACAGAAATGCTGAGCACTGTCGCAAGGGGGTGGTTTGTGGGAAGAGTTACGCATGCTGTGGTACCACAGGTCTGATTACTGAATCTCACTGCGAACTGGAAAGAGCTGGAAAGAGCTTCTGACAGAGATAGTGCTTTAGGAAAGCAGTTTTCTGACTGTGCTGCAACAGTGAGTGTGAATGGATCCAAGCGTGTAAGATAGGATTTGGATTGTGCCTTTTCGTTGCTTGTGCTGGTTACTATTGACTGACTTGCTGTTAATTGACTTTTCTTAGAGTGTAGAAAGGAACAACACTCTCACAAAACAAAAACTTTTTCCAATAGTTTCAGGTGATTTTTATTTGTTAAAAAATATTGGCGAAGACACATAGATTTGTCAAGGAGAGGTTGTACGGATTCTGGAGGACACTGCTGGTATTCCTCACCATAACTCTCCTTTCTCCTTTCCCAACACTGTCACGTTCCTGGTCGCTCACAGGGCAAGGACACTGCTGCAAAAGTGAGGGAAGGAGTCCTGCCAAAGACGTTTTGGTTCTTTAATTCCTCTATGTATGTGCATTAAATTTTGGATGAAGAGAGACATCTTGGAAAGAGGATATGGCATCAATGTTGTTTTAATTTAGAATTTCTAGGCTCTGAATTGCAGGAATGTGCCTCAATATAGAGACCATTTCCTAATGAGGCACTCAGCCTTGACCAGGCTTCCTAGTAAATGGAGCTGCCTGTTTCATATTGGTTGTCAGTTTGTGTGAGGGATTTCCTCTATCACTGGAAAGGCAGGCCGATTGCAGGGCGAGGGTCACCAGCTAATGTGGTCCCAATTTACTTCCTCCCAGGGTACTTTGTCTCCGTGGGTAGTTCATGGAGAAGCGGTGGTTGGGAGGCTGCTTCACCAGAGGGGGCCGGGGCTGATGCAAGAGAGCAGAGCTGGAGGTTGTCTAACCAGGTCCAGATGTGGCGCGGCGAGCGCCAGCCCGCGCGCTCGCGCTGTACGCCATGGAGGAGCCCCCGCCACGTGTGTCACACTGGCATCCACAGGGGCCCGAGGAGCCTCGGCCTGCTTTGTGGCAGCGCATCCACCGCTCATCTGTTACAAAGTAGCCTGTTTGCCATTTATTCCTTCCCTTGTCAAGCTAAGTTTTAAGGATCAGGATATTTTTATTGCAACGGAGCAAAGCGCTACTCGTCGGCTTTGAGTGGTAAAGGGAAGGCATATCTGAATGGGCTGAGGTTTTCCTGTCTGTGGGCTTTGAGCCTTAAACACTTGGGGTTTTCTACTAGGAGCTGTTTGTAGCAAAGGCTGTCATTTTCTGTATTTGTACAGTGTCTAGCACAGTGGGGGCCTGACTTGACTGGCATCTCTAGGCATTGCCATGCCAGAAATGCAAAGTCGTGGTGTTCAAATTTTTAGGAGGCTCTGAACAGTATTAAGTGTCTGTTTTCTGAGAGCATGGAGCATTATTCAAATTAATTGTTTGTAAATCACCCTATTCACTTTTACTATTATATAATATTTCATAATTATTCTGGATTCTTTTATAATAGCAAAAGTTACCAGGAACTAGCGTGGCTCAGTGTTGTTGATGACAGGATATAAAAATTTTCATTTTAAGTGGTGTGACTTCAGGTTAGGTTAATACTGGGTATATTTTTATTACGCTGCCTTTTCCTAAATAAAAGTTATTCTCAGATCAGTTCCTCAGTCTTTTAAGAACATGTTGAGTTTTCATCCTATACTTTAGCATGATTACAGAACAAACCAACTTCAGCTTTCTTCACATATTTCATAAGCATATATTTCCTTCTATCATGCAAACTGTTAGTGAAAAATACTGAATAGTAATGAGCTCTGTGGAACCCACTTGGTTTATTCGGTTACACCCGGACACTGTAAGTGAAGGAGAACTTCAGTCTTGGGAAGTCTTTTCTATGACTTGTCTGTCTTTATCATTTTATGTAATCTGTAATGTTACTTACTGCAATTTAAGATCATTGCTAGTTTTTTCTATGTGTTATGGGGAAAAAAAGACTTTAATGTCCTTGCTATAGACACTCTTGCTGTTTGCTTGCACTAGACTTAGTGAAAAGAGCTCCTTTTTATTTTAATGAAGGGAGATAAGAAACCTCCTGCTATTGGAAGTGTGGTTTATGTAGTCAGCTTGCTTGCCTTTCAGAGGAATCTTTAATACCTGTCGTTGCCTTTTACTTCTATATCCTCTATGTTCCTTCCTCTGTGGGCCTCCATGAATATGAGAGGCTGTTATTTACCATTCCCACAAATGCAGAGGAATTATTTAGTGATGGCTAGTAGTAATAATAGTTAGCATTCATACAATATTTAATATATATTTCATCTAGCCGTGCGAGTCCCAAAGCTGTTTTCCCTGTGCTACTCTGTGCCTCTTCCCTATAGGACTTTGACTGACTTTCTTTATGAGGCCAAGGTATACTGCGAAGACTGGTTTTCCAAGTTAATGTGGTTCATGGGATCATGGGAAAAGGGAAGGAATTTTAGATTCCAGAATAGCTTCTCCCTCCAAAACCGCTATTTTTTCACTATTACTTGCTTCCCTGGAAACCCTGCACACTGACACCTGACACTCCTCTGCTGTGAACTTTTCCAAAGTGAAGTTGCACTGGTTGGAATCATTTCTGTTTATAACAAGAGAATGTAAAACAGGTCAAAGGAGACTGACAGGCAAGCATTTTCCTCTTACTGCTGTGGAGTTGTATCAGCATCACCACACTTCTGGCAGTTTTTATTATCACCCTGCCTGATGAAATAATACAGATTGTGAGAGGCATGCAGTTAGCTCTTTGCTTTGCCTTAGCTGCCCTGATTTGAAACCATGTCTGGTAAGAGTGATCACACTGTTAGCAAGCAAATTTCTTCTTCAGATGACATGGGTACAATCACTGCAGGTAATTGCTAAATGTGGTGCTGCTTCTTCTGTGACAGAACTACTGTTGTTCTCTAAGAAGTCCCAGCAGTGTGACAGTCCCCTCTGAAATTCAGTGAGGGGAGGTTTCTCTCAAACCAGAAGGGAACTTAGCAAGTTTAGGAAGATTTATGTAAGTTGTCTGAGGGCAGTGGTGTTGACTTTTTTATAGATCAGAAAGAAAAGTTAATAATTGAAATGAGTGATGAGATTGAGGGCACTTGGATCCATCTTTGTTTATTGATCTCTTCACCACAGTACCCACATGCTTGCACTAGCAAGAGTGCAAATAGATGCAAAAGGGGGAGAGGAAAACCTGTGTGATAAGAAAGTAAAAAACAGGCAGATGAGTTCTAAGGGATCACGTCAGAGATTTCTGCATGTATTGGGCAGAACAGAAGGCGCGTTGTGAATTCTGGTATTCTCGGGATGCCAGCTTAACCTATTTGAAACAGCAACAGATTAATGCACTTTAACAGAAACTTCTCAAGAAACAGTGAAACATTTCAAGAACTATTACCACTTACAGGGGACTTGTTACATAAATAGTGTGGTCACAGCCTCATTTGTAACTGCGTGGTCTGTAGAGTCAGTGTAAAGTCATCTTTTTTCAGGTTCATGTACCACCACTATCTGGAGGGTCAATTGCAGCTTTTCAGTTACTGGCTTTAATATACAAAAGTGCCAAAGTATGTAGTTTTTATAGCATACTCTTAGCTGTACTAACAGTGTAGCTGGCATATATGTGAGCAGGCCGAAGTGGGGGAAATCACTCCGTACACTTCCTATTCAGGAAGCTGTTGGACTAGAAACAGAAGAAACTTGTGGCTGAAGTGAATATATACCCACTAATTGGCTCTCATCGAGCATTGCCAGCTGTCAAATTTAAGCATCATGGCTTTTGTCGAAGGCCTGTAATCCACCCAGATTATCAATCACAGCGTTGCTTGTTTTACCAGGCTTTGCTCCTCAGTAATTGTTTCTGTCAAGGGGGAGGTTTCTGCCGGGAGCAGACCCCAGCACCCTGACAGCACCCGAGCAGGCACAGAAAGCAAGGCTTTGTCATGCCCTTTCCTCTTCCTGAAGCACGGCACAAGAAGTCCTTGCAGATTAAAAGAAAGCACCTTCTCCCTGGCATGTGTTCCAGACTTTTTTCCCATCATTTTTAATCATCTATTAGCACAGTAACAGCGCTCAGTGCAGTGTCAGCATTCTTTTTGGGGGCAGCATTTTGCCTTTCTGTAGTATTACTTATACTCCCATTCCCTTCTCCTTCCTCCTTTTACCTTTTACCCCTTGCCTCTGGTGTGACTAAATAATAATGTATGTTCATGTGAGCCCCTTGCTGTTGCTGTGGACTAATCCCAAGTTTGTCCTCAAATCCAAGTTTGTTTCAAAAACATTTTGTTCTATTAGAAATATTCCTCTGTTTATTGAATGTATTAAGATTTTCACGTTCTAGTTTTACTGCTTTTTAATTGACTAGAAGTTTGCATAAATAAATTTAAATTAATTGGATAGTTGTCAACGGCATCTAGGGCCACATATACAGTAGCTCTCATTCAAGGCTTATGAACTCCTGCAGTAAGTCATTTAAGCAACATTACCTCTGACTAGAAAATCGGGATTGCTGGACAAGTCTAAGTTAGCAGCTGAGAGACTCTATATCCCATTTTTGTAAGGGACCAACTTGATGGAGATGGATATCAGATAAGGTTGTTAAACCTACACTGGGAGAACCAGGCTTGTTAGCAGTATTAAAGAGTTAAGAATACTCGGTAAGCTTGGGTTTCTTTAGAAAACCACACTAGGATATCTAATTTGAGACCTGAAAAATAATCATTCCTCTGTCTGTGAGTAGTATTTCTGGACATTAGTGCAATGTAAAAGTCATTTCACGTCACCGTTGTACCATACTACAGTGGTTTGCTGTAGTTATCGTGACACAAACCACTGATCAGTGTTTTTCAGTTAAATAATGAGAATATCTTAGAACAGGTCTTTACAGTGCATACATCAAACAGAATATCTATGTAATTAATTCTATTTCTTCTTTGCTACAAAGTTTACGTTGAGAACAGTTACCCTCCCTCAGTTTCTGACAGTCTCTGTGTTAGCTGATGAGTCATGAGATGGATTCAAAAGCTCAGAAAGAGTGGTCAGAACAGCTCAAGATTGCCAAAATAGTTGTTCATTCAAGGAATACAATTATGGGTGCATCTTCTTCTGCTTAACTTCTGTGGTTTGTGGGGTAGTTGGGAAAGACCCATACATGACTGCTTCCTGGTTGTTGTCCAGTGTCAGGATGTGCCTCAGGGGTAAAATATTTGAGACGCTCTGACCATTGGTCCTTGTGGCTGGGTTGGTTTGGCATCACTCTCTTGGTATTTGAATTGATGATGTCTGAAGGATAACTGGAAAATAGAGTGATTTTATGATTACACTTAAATCTTGTCATTTAGACCCATTGTTTAGGGAACTCTGAAGTGTTGGTGACAGGGAGTATTCCACTTAAACATGTAAACATGTAAAAAATCTTGATGAGATAAACCCATGAATATATTTTTTGGGGAAGAAGCAGCAATTTCACACCAAAATTTCAGATGCAGGGAGGTTTTGAATTTCTTGTTTGAACTCAGTAAAAACACTGTGATTTTCCAAGATGGGTGTGTAACCATCCTTACTGGTATTTCATTGATTGCATTCAGGTTTTTCTATACTAAATTATTCCTGTTCATTTGGGCTGTTTTACCTGACACGCTGACATTTGTCTAGGAGACACGTGTCCCTTTACCTCAACTTCATTCAAAATGTGCTAACCTGGTACAATATGCTTATCTCTTCCTACATTTATTGGTGTTATTCCCCAGGGAACACACAATACACTGAACAGTTTCATGCTGATGCTGTAAAGTAGACTTTATTTGTGGTTACTTGCCTTTGGATGAAAAGTTTAACAAACCTGTGACGGCAACAACTATCTTATATAAAAAGGAATTCACTAGTCAGTAGAAGGGTAGTGGCTGAAAGGCATTTTACCAGCTTTAGTGTTGGTTTTAATTTGTGTAAGGTCTGTAACTGGTGAGGTGATAGATGGTTCAAGGTGTGTTCCAAAAATGTGTAAAGGAGAAGGTGAAGTCAGAGATATGAGGTGACTGATTGGGTTCATAAACTAAATATGTAGAAGGTTTCAAGTAGATTACAGATTAACAGTTGTATGACTTAATGTGTTAGTGATGTGTTCTTTACTTGAAGGGGGAATGATGGAAAGAATAGAAATATGTAATGAAAATTAATGATCTATAAGATAGAATATATTGCATATTTGTGATTTTACGGTGTTATTTTGGGAGTAACATAATAAATCAGTGCTTTTTTTGCTCGAGAAGAGAAAAATGCATAGTCTACAGAAGGGAATTTTAATCCCCACCATCTTAAAAATTGATAATGGAAAAAATTAAGTCTCAGCTGTATGGAATGAACTTCAGCTTCAGTAAACAGTTGATGAACAGTAATCTCAGGTATTTTTGAATACTGAAATACCTCTCAGTCTGCAGATATTTTTCTTATTCACTGGATTAAGCTCCTTAAATTCTGAAAATCATTTCCCTATTTGAAACAGTCTGAGCCTAGTCGAGTACACCAAATCTCAGGGTAATGAATATGTATTGCAGGGGAAAATAGAAGTTTCATCTTGCAGCTGGAAATCTAAGATATATGCTGTCAATTAGGACTAGTTTCTTGGTAATAACCCTTCCCTGATTTACATAGCAAGTTGTGGAAATTGCTAGGGCAGTATAGCAGGTTTGTCAAAAGGAGACATTGAGAATCAGTGACTTGCATTAGCTTCTGCAAATGGATGGGTGCTGGTGGCTGCAGATTCCCCTCAGTTCTGTTAAATTCGTGGTGTTATGTTCTGAAGAATCCAAGTCTTTGAAAAATGACTATTCATGTTTTGGTGCTGAACAAGTGATGCATTTTACTCCTTAATAAGTACGTGGTGTTTTCTGTAGCCCTTTTCTAAGGTGAAAAAATACTCACAACCAAAGAAAAGCTGTGCAGCTTTTCCCTGGAGGTCATGGGTTTGCCGCTTGACATTTGTGAATGTAGGGAGGGGATGGAGATTTTTCTGCTGGCTGCTAATTTGGGAAGCTGTGAGGAGTCTGGAAACAGCTGCCAACTCCGAAAGGTACAAGATGAGAAAGTTGATACTGATGGAGATTGTGCTTCCAGTCCCTCCCTTGAATGAGAGTCTGGAGATGATGCTGTCAAGTATGAGTTAATGATTTTGGCAGATCATCTTTCGGGCAGTTGTGTTCAACTGTGTCTGAGCAGACCTGCATTGAACACAAAATTAAGAAATGGTTGCTGCGTGTCCCTTCAGGGGTTAGTACAAGATTGTGCATGAAGACAAAGCAAGTCTCCAACTCAGCTATCAGAAGATTGCAATGTGATTTTACTTGGCATAATCAAACATTTATAATGGGAATACAAGATCAACTTTCTGATCAGGTACCCTCAGTTATAAATACAAGTAATTTACCTTTACAGTAACATGTTGCACAATTTTAGGTTGTCAATAGTATGGGTAAATGTTAGTAAAGCTGTAGTCTCCAAACTCCATGTGTTAAACTCTGATCACAGTACTGGTGCCTGGGAGAAGTAATCGTCTTTTATGCTGAATGCAGCCTTGGTGAAGGGGTGGCCATTTTATTAGAGGTTTTGTTCTCTTTGTTTGAGTACAACTTTACAGTCACAGAACCTAGTCTTTTGTTCTCTTTCTTTCTGTTTACCACCAGTGCCTGTCTGTCTTCGTGTGAATACAAATATTTCCTGTAGTTGAGTAAACAAAAAATAAATGGAGCTCTCACAGCTAACTCCAGACAAGTTCTTCTCAGGGTCTGAACAACCTAGGTATCTCTTGTTTTTACAACGGATTTTTATTATGGAGGAGGGGAGTTTAACTTTTTTTAACATTCAATTTCACTGTTGTACCACTCTTAATCCTTTTAGTAGTTTAAAAATTACCCTTCTCACTTTTTTCATCTTAACATGAATTATAACTGTAATTTCTGATACCAAGCCAGTGCACCCTCCATCTCCTAAACACCAGAAGATGTAATCTTGGCTTTGCCTCCTTTATTACAGCTAGCAACCCAAACTTCTGCCAACTGCTGACATTAATGGTGTTGAAAAAATAATAAAAGCAATATAGTGATCCTTAAGAACACACACATACATAAGTTGTTTAAAACTTGGAAGCCTGCAGAGGTTTATTTGCTCTGTGGAAGTAATAAGGACTGTATCTTCTCATTCTAGTTTTTTTTCTCCTTTTCTTTTTTTTTTTTTTTCCTAAGGGGAAATATATTTATTTCTACATGCAGATCTTCATTTTGTGCACCTTTCAAGTGTCTTCTTCACAAAAATTTTAGTGGTTCTGTAGCACAGATGGAATTTTTTTTGAGACTTTTTTCTAAGCTTTACAGCATGCTTTAAGGTGCCCATTGGGTGGGCCTCTGTTCATATGTAATGTCATCATCTATTGTAAGTCACAGAAAAACAACAGATTAGGAGTAGAGCAGGCCAAGATGGGAATACTGTCTGGAATGCAGACACCTTAGAGAAATTCATCTGACCAAACTGGCACATCTCTACACATTGCGTGCCATGAATTTTGTAGGAAGGACAAGAATTTCTTTCCTTAGTACGAATAATTTTGGAACGAATACAGTAGAAAAACGAAATGGTTTTTCAGTCTTTCCAGCTTAGTATCTAAGCTTTGATGCAGATTTAATAGGAAAAATCAGCCTCTGCTGGAAGTGCAAGGAAAAAAAAGTGTTGTTTTGTTGTGGTCCTCCTTGCCTGTGTGCTGTGTGCAAGAGCAGGGAGAAAGGATAAGAATCGTCTGTCCAGCTCTGTAGTGCACATGTGCTTCTGTGTGCTTGGGTAGGAATCCTGCCTCTGTGGACCAAAAACAGGGACAGTGAGGATGGACAGGAATCCTTGTCTGCAGACCACACGCACAGATGGTGTGGACAGACAGGAATGTAATGTCTGTGTGTTTGTATGGATATTATGAGGCAAGGCTCTTCTAGGTGGATGTCAACCCTAGTAATTGGCCATACAGAAAAAATTCTTAACTTTAATTTAGTTTGGGGTAGCAAAGCTCTGTTGGCTGTCAAAGGAAATGCCCTTTCAACTCTTCCCTCCAGCAGTTACCATGTAGGATTTTGCCTGGATTCGAAGATGAAAGAAAGGCACAAAAAGAATAATACTGGGTTTCTTTTTCTTTTATATGCAGCAGCTTTTAAAATTATTTTCAGATCAAGCATAAATAGTCTTGAGGTTTCATTGTATGTTTTTTTAAACAGTTGCTATCAACACTGTTTATATCATGTAGACACAGACACATTCGTGTATACACCCAGAGCTGGGTTCTGGGTAGTTACAGACAGTCTGTTGAGATGACACTGAGCAGCTCACATCACTTTAGCATCTAGGAATTTGTATCTGTACATAACTGCTTTTTTTGCCAAGAACAGCATGCATAGAGGGGAGGGGGTTTTGCTATTACCAA
The DNA here is from genome assembly GCA_013399855.1 of Oxyruncus cristatus. Lineage (NCBI taxonomy): Eukaryota > Metazoa > Chordata > Aves > Passeriformes > Cotingidae > Oxyruncus > Oxyruncus cristatus. The sequence goes on along the minus strand of VXAY01007247.1, from coordinate 872,237 downwards.
CTTTTTGAAGCTGCAGGCAAATGCAATTGAAGTGGTGAATCATGTAACAATAAAAATACGTAACAATAAAAGAGCTGTGGTCAAAACACCAAAAAAAAAAAATTGCTGGATAAAGGAATGCTTTTGCTATATTTATTTTAAAGACACAGTCACGGTAGGCAAAGATTGGAAAACTTCCAAATCTTGTCAGCTAGGAAAGGTGTATTGTAGATACACATGAGCAGATGGCCTACAAGTGATTTTGTTGAACCAGGGAATCATGACTAGGTTTTAAGATTTTACAGCAGGATGTATCTTGTATGTAAATTCCTAAATGAGATTTTTGCCAGTGGGTTTTTGTAGGTATCACTGGACTGAGAAACTTTCTTGTTTCAGACTAGGAGAAAGACTGAGACAAAGGCAGAGTGACTGAAGTGGTTGTGTTATACGGGCAGCTTTGTGAAGCAAATACAAGTGGATTTATTTTGGAAAGGAGAACCAAACAGAATAACAAAGGAAAGGGGGACAGGGTATGGTGGTTGAGGGTAAGATGAGCAGAGTGTGGAGTGAAGGTGAAGTGTAAAGAGAAGGAGAAATTTCAAGTAAAGAGTCATAACAAAGCAGGAGTCCCATCAAGATGTCAGACAAAGGTTGTTCTGTTTTTGATAGAAATATTTGCCTATTCTATAGGATAAGATGTAGGTAGTTTAAGGGGTTTGCCTGCAAGTTTTTTTATAGATTTTTTAAGACTAACCTTAGCTGTAGTGCTTAGTGTTGGTGCTTAGGTTGTGCAAGTTCATTGTAATCACAGGATCATTAATATATTGGAATGTGTTTCCAACCACAGCATAACCTGAGATATCTTTTATGTTTTGCTCTTTTTAAAACACGTGTCACCAACCTGTCAAAGTTTTTAGGAAGAGTTTATGGTCCAAAGTACATTTCAGCTTATTTTTTCCTCGCTGCTTTGTTGTCTTTGCTTTTCTATCATTTGGTAAAATATAATACGAAATTTTTAGCTTGGGTCCCACAAATGCACCGTGAGAAGGTAAAAATGAGAAAGAGGGAAGTGCAATCAGGAGTTTTCAACAGTTTGGATAATGAGGGCCATGATGAAGACTGGTATTTCCTTTTGCATTATTATGAAAGTAGCATTTCACTTTTTTCTCCAAGTGAGTTGTCATTAGTGGTATGTATTAAAGCAGGTTAAAGAGACAATAAACTGTATATATTAAACATTCAGCAGACACATGAACCAGACATGAGAGGCTTGCTCCTGTTCACTTGAGAATTTGTAGCAGTTCAGCCTCCCAGAATCTTTAAGAAAGGCATGTACCACAGTATCAGAAAATTCCACTTCCGTGCAACATGTAATGCAAGGATATATTGGGAATCTACATCCAGATTCTTACAACTCAAACAAAACATGATAGTTTGGACTCCTCCAAAGAAGAGTTTAAATGACAGCACTATCCATCTGCTTAGCTGAGCTGTAGTTCCCATCCAGTAACTTTTCAATTTATTGACCATTTTCAACCAAATTTGACAGAGGGAAAGAAGTCTCAAAGATTGTGTAATTTATAGGAACTTAATTAACATCCACAGCTGGGTAGAGGCAAAAAAAAAAGCCCCGTGTACAGCTCCCACACAGGGAAAGGCAAGAAGAATTGAGCCGTGCTGTATTTTGTTTGGCTGTAGCATGCACATATGGCTGGCCATTCAGAACTTTCACACTGGTCCCAGCTGACTCTTGCCTGGAGACACCATGGGGGAGGCAGGCTGGAGAAAGAGATTATTATGGGGTTGAAGGCCATGGTTAGAAGATGGAGAATATAAGTCCAAAGCACGCAGATTTCATTAGCCAGGATGAAATGGGTAATAAAGTGGACTCATATGCTCTTCAAGGGTAGCCATGCTGTCTGCAAAAGAAATCATTTTTTCACTGATTAAAGAAGTAGTTAAGATGGCACAATAGACTGAGAGTGGATGTAGCAGCATAATTTAGCAAAAAAAGCTAATTGTTGGTAAACTCATTTAAATAAATTAGTTTGTTCTGTTTTCGGGGCATGTGGGCAGTAAAGGATACCGATCTTATTCTCTTCTGCAGTCAGGCTCTACTCTGCCATGGTATGGACCCAAGACTTGCCCTAACAAACTGCACCATAGGGCAGGTTCATAACACGAAAAAATACTTACCTGCTTGCTTTAAACCTAGAGTACAGAGGGTTTATATACTCAATACTGGAATGTGAATATAACCAATTCTCTTATTCTGTCTTAAGAATGAAAACAGCAGGTCATTTTGTTTGCGGTTGTGTCTTCAGACCAATTTCATTAAATAATTTCTTGTGTTGTCTGCTGTGTGAGGGATCCAGGATTCTTTGAGGCTAGTGTCATGGGTTACCATTTGTCCTGTTGATCCTGCCTGAAAGGGGCTTTTTGATGTATGGGCCATCCACTCAGTATAAATCAGGTATTTACAATATGGTGATGAATGTTCTCAGACTCCAGCCCTTGCTCAGACATCTTTGAGATACAGGAAAAAGTATATTTCCCTTACATGCAGTGGAAAGATGCCAAAGAACTAAAGTACTTAGTTTGCTCCTGAGTAGTTAACCATGAGAGGACATGGGGGGGGGGGGTGTTTGTTTGTTTGTTTGTTGGGGGTTTTTTTGTTTGGTTTGGTTGTTTTTTTTAGTTTCCTTTGAAACCTGTGACTGGGCAGATTCCAGGTCTTGTGAAACAAGTAATTGAGGAAGGCAGTTCTATTACTACTGATCAGTCAGTCTTAAACACATCTTGACTTTTCTTTTAAGAGAGCAAAAGAGAGCTAAAGGAACATATACTATAATGTTCATATGGTGTAACACAAAAAGAAGTCCCAAACACTGACCTAATTTGGATTTTTTTTTTTTTTTTTGTCACTGGTTTTCTTTATAGAGGAATCAGAGAAATAGATTTCAATAAACTTTATCACTGGGCAATTCCACAGTTATTTGTTCATCTCCTAAGGAACTAAGTTCCAAGAGACACGCTTCAGTACAGGGAATATTTCACTTCAAAGTTTATTTATTAATCCCATCCACATATGTCTACATATGCCAAGTCTCGGAAAGAATGCCATATCTAGATGATCTGCCTCCTTTTGTTTGGTTCAAAGGTTTTTTGAATATGAATTCTCCAGAATGCAGCTTCTCGGTAATTATCACTTGTGGGGAGATGAACAGAAAAGTGAAATCTTTAGACACAGAAATTAGGTGAGCTGATAAAGTCTTTCACTTGATAATGTAATGCTGTTGTAACATTGCCAACAGCCAGTGCAGAAGCCAGTATCTCAGGTAGAATCTGTTAAGTCCTTCAGGCTTTGACAAACCCCAGCAGCTGCACATGTTCTTTGTTGGGCTCACAAGAACACAGGCTCCAGGACGTACAGAACTCTAGTAACAGGAATGGTTTTCATTTCTCTGCAGTTGGACATTGTGCTGGTTTGCTGCTAATAGAGAAATCTCAGTTGCTAATCATAAACAGAGCCAAAATGAAAGTCCAAACTAACTAACCAGGTGTCTTTTAAACCTTAAACTAAAGTGACAACTCAGCATGTACCATCTCTTTACAAATTTGAAAAATCTCTCCCAGATCATTAAATATCATGAATGGGAAGGGGGCACAGAGTAAAATACTTGAGTCCCAATGCTCAAGGTAGGTGTAGATACATTCAAGGTAGTTATGCAGGGCATCATATTCTAATAACAGGCAAGGAGGAATTACTCTTTCTGTGTTTCTGACAGCCAGATTCCTGCAGGGAGCTGGTTTGACATTTGCAGGGGTTATGGCTCACTGCAGGTTTTTAACAAATAGAAAAGAACTATCAGAAAGTCTTTGCAATTATATAATTTTCGGTGATACTGAATTTGGCACACACTTAGGAAGAAAAATCGCCCGAGTTTCTTCATTATACTTCTGTGTTATTAGTGGTAAAAATGTTTCTAAACTGTTGCTTCTGCATGTGTTCGCTTCCAGTGAAACACTCAACTCAGATTGAAATGGGATGACTCCTTTAACTTGCCTTCACGCTGCCTCCACTACCTACCCATTTGTCACAAGTACAGTCATTATATTAATATTTACTTAATGTGGGGCTTTTAAAACTCTACATTAAAGGATTAATAAAGCTTGTTTAGACTGGTTAGCAAAACCAGAAATTACCCCACGCAAATACTCTATGGAAAATGAGAAAGTAGTCACTGATGTCATGGCTTGTGCTGTGTTTCATGGTGGAGCAACCAATTCGATGCAAACTCTTCAAATAAGTTCCTGGAATGAACGTATGAAGCAGACTAGATTAATAGAGAGAATGCACAGCTTATGAGCTGGTATCTGCTGTTTATTAGAAAGCCTGTCCAGAGATACAGAAATGTGTGATCCCTATGAATAAAACTTGGTTTCAAAAACTTGCCAGGGTAATGGTTACCAGAACACTAGCTGTCCTGCAGAAATGCTTAAGAAAGGTATGTACTCTCATTATAACATACAACTTCGTGCAAGCTTTCAAATAAAAACATTCTGTAAAATATATTATAAACAATGTCTGTAGTTAAACCTGTGGGTTTCAAATTTATATGCGGAATTCCACAATAAAGAGTTTGTCAGACCTGGACAGCACTCCTCTAGGCTTTACCAGCTATGTTCCAGAATATGTCTCCGACTCTCCCCTACAATTTGTGGATCAGCATCAGTTCTGTTTTTTCTCGTGTAATAATTTAGCTGTGATAAAATCTATTAATTTGGTGTTTAGGATTGAGGTTCACAAACGAGCCACCAGCGTAGCCTGCAGGGAACAGAAAATAGCTTGCTCTTAAGAACATACAGGTGAGAATGTGCTTTGAATCGGTACCTCCATGAATGTAGTGATTCTTTAAAAACTCACTATGGCTACAGTTTAGGCAGCTAAAATAGTGTACATGTGCAGTTTGCAATGAAAGTTTTCAGGTGTTAGCTATGTTAGAAACAGTCTACTCTGTGGCAATTTCCTTGTTTACCCAAACATTTTTAGGCAGAAGAAAACCATATGGTACCAAGAAAAAAAAGTGATGAAAATATAGTGACATCACTGCAGGACCATGAAACAACCAAACAGAGTATGTCTAAAGGAAGTCCTGATAATTCACATTCATGGTTAAAACAAGTTTATCTGTCATTTTCTCCTGGTGCTTTTTTCTTTTAGTATAACTGCCTGCTGTAGCAAGGGATTGGGAAGAGGACAGACTTAAATAATGAAAAGAAGCAAGAAAGACATTAAAAATAAGTGTATTAGAGAGGCAGAAGTATAACTACAGAAGTTCGGGGCCGAGGGGAAGCCAGGGGTGGGCAAGACCTGATAGTTCTAATCTGGCACATAACCAGGGGAAGTTGAGGGTTTTTTAGATACATTATCCTTGCAAATGTTTTGCTTTAGGCCTGCAGTTCATAGACTCTGGCCTGCAGACCTCTTGCAACAAGTTCTCCACAGTCATTCCTTTCAGTTAGGAGCTTGAGAGTGTGCAATGGCTCTTTAGCAATTTTGAGGACTGGCACCAGTCTGAAGGGTTTGGGACTGTTCTTTTGCACGGTGATTAATGGGAGGAAAAAAGAGCATTGTTAAGGGCTTTGACAAGTCGTGGGGTTTTTGGGAAGGGTATAACTGGAGGGCCAGGAGTAAGGTTATCAAATCTGTCCCAAAAAAAAAAGAAAATTAAGAAACCTGAACAGAGATCAGGAAACCTATTGAGTTTGTGGAGTTTTATCCAGTTTTTTTTTCCTTCCAGCATATTTTCTGCACGTGCATGAAGAAGGTACCTGTAATGGCACATTAGACACAGGTATTTTGTAAGCAAAATTTGAGTCTGGCATCCGGTTCTTACCACTACCAGTTCTGCTTGCAGCTCTGGGGGTTTTAGACAAAAGCACTCCTGACACAACCGATTTTTCTGCACTGCTCATTTATTTTCTCACAGGACACAGTGGTTAAACCACTTTGTTGCTCATACTTTTTACAATGATATAGAAATGTTTGCCCCAGGATCTGAGCCATAACCTCATGAGGTGGGAGAGGATTGTATAATCGTGCCATGACAAAGCAGTTCAGGACTGCAGGATGTTGGAGTGGTTCCCCACAGTAAAGTAAATGTTTTGTTTTTAAATCATTGCAACAGCCATTTGCTCTAGAAATTTCCATCCTTTTGAACGTATTTTTTTCTGTAGAGGAGCAATAGGAGAGAAACTCAATTCATGTATTTATAGCTATTTTTAAAATTTTCAATTAAAAATTCATAATTGGTATTCCAGTCCTAAGCAGAAGCTTTTTATTTCCATTTTTGACATTAAAAGAATTATAAAAATATTATAATATTATATATTTTATTTGCAACACTGCTTGGAATTTCAATATTGGAAAATATTTCTTCATGGTATCCATCAGGAGATGAACTGCTTTTCTTCCATCTCTTGATCTTTGCCTAATTCCAATGATACATATATAAATTAGTTCCTGTAGTGAAATCACAATAGAGATTTTGGTGTTTTCTTGACAAGACTTGTATATCACAAACATGCACTGTTAAATTAACAGCAGCAACAGTGGAAAGTCAGATTGAATTAAAAGGGGAGTAGAGGAGATGTCCCTAGGGTGAACAGATCCCAGAGGATTGTTATCATCGGGATGCTGCAGAGATTGTTCTGAGCTCAAATGTTCAAAGGGCTGTAATAGAGCAAAGCTACTAAATCATATTTGGCAAGTAGGAGAAATTTTGGAACTTATCTTCCTCTTCATTTGGAAACTCCAACTTTGATTGCTATAAAATTACCTTAGGATGAAAATCTGAAATAATAGGGATTGCAGCATATTTTAGGTTGGAGTGGGCCTCTGTGTCCAGCCACCTGCTAAGAGCATCACTAGCTAGAGCAGCTTGCTCAAGGCCCTATCCAGTCACATTTTCACTATCTGCAAGGATAGGGATGCCACAGTCTCTTGGCAGCCTGTTCTGGTGTTTGATCTGCCTCATTATGAAAAGAATTTTTCTCATCTCTGATGAGACTTTTCTATGTTCCAATTTACAACCATCATCTATTGTCCTCTCCCTTTCAGGAACTGTGGCTTCATATTCTCTATTTCCTTCTGTCAAGTAATTTAGAAAAGCCTCATCTTTTTCAGGCTAAACCAGACCAAATCCTCTTCTCAAACCTCCTGCCAAGTATTAATAGTAGGTTATTCTACTTGAAGTTAAGTGACAGAAGTGCTCAACCTCTTCAATTCAACCTCAGAATTTTCTGTGGGGGATACTTGTGCTTTTTGCTGACCAGACCCAACCCACAGGGAGGTTTGTTGCCTCCCTGGTGCCCACGGAAGGGATGTCACCAAGAAACTTCCCAGCTTGGTACAGGGCACTGATTGTTATCCACTCCTGATTTTCCAAGTAGGCGGCGATGAAGTCCCACCGAGAAGGCTAAGGGCAGTCAAGAGGGTGCTCGGGGCTTTGGGACAAGTGGTCAAGGGATCTGGAGCACAGGCTGTGTTTTCTGCTGTCCTGCTGATTGCGGGGCATGCTGAGGCAAGAAACAGGAAAATCATGCCGATGAACACCTGGCTTCAGGACTGGTATAAACAGCAGAACTTTGTGGATTTTGGTCATGTGTCAGTTTATACAACAACGACAACAAATAGGGTCCGTGTGTCTTAAAGGGGAAAAGGGATCTTAGCTTAGGACTTAGCAGGGTTATTGAGGGAACCTTAAACTAGATTTGAAGGAGGACAGGGGCATCACCAGACTTGAGAGAGATAAGATGTGGGAAAGGAACTGCTGAAAAGCAGCTCTGGGGAGGGCGACCTGGGGATGCTGGTGGACAATGAGCTGTCCATGAACCAGCAGTGTGTCCTTGTGGCCAAGAAGGCCAAGGACATCCTGGGGTGCATTAGGAGGAGCATTGCCAGCAGATCCAGGGAGGTGATCCTGCTCCTCTACTCAGCCATGGTGAGGCCACATCTGGAGTGCTTTGTGCAGTTCTGCACTCCTCAGTGCAGAGACAAGGAGCTCCTGGAGAGGGTCCAGTGGAGAGGAGCATCTCTCTTACAAGGAAGGCTGAGGGAGCTGAGTCTGTTCAGCCTTGAGAAGAGACTCCTGAGAGGGGTCCTCATCAATGTCTGTCAGTATCTGAAGGGAAAGTGTCAAAAGGACAGAGCCAGGCACATCTTGGTGGTGCTGAGTAATAGGACAAGAGGCAGCAGGCAGAAGGTGACGCACAGAAAGTTCCACCTGAACAGGAAGAAGAACTTCTTTGCTGCGCAGGTGACTGTGCTCTGGAACAGATCACCCAGAGAGGTTGTGGAGTCTCCCTCACTGGAGATATTCTAGAACCATCTGAACGCAATCCTGTGCCCTGTGCTCTGGGATGACCCTGCCTGAGCAGGGAGGTTGAACCAAATGAACCCACTGTGGTCCCTTCCAACCTGACCCATTCTGTGATTCTTTGAGATATTTAGGTCTTTATGTTCTTTATATGCTTCTCTTCCTCTATGAGCTAACAAACATAGGGCTTTTTTCACGCAATACCATAACACATTCTGCCTCTATCTGGGAAGAGCTACTTTTTCTCTCAGGAAAGTTAGTGTGCTGTGCTAACATTCTGCTTAAACATCTGGTTTTCAATGGATTTTTTCCACACACATGCTGAAAGTCATGTAAGGATTTATTATTTATTATCAAAACCAAAAATTTCCAAAGAAATGTGAAATCATTTAAAATCAGTTGTTCTGATTGCAAAGAAGAAACTGTTGAAGAGACAACCTTAAATATAATAAAATAATAAATATGAAGAAAGTGCCCTTACAATAAACTGGTTGTTTAAGGATTAATGTAGCATGTTTCAAGTAGTGATTTATGAATGATGAGTCAGACTTGGAATTCAAAACTTGTTTGACAAAGCAGAGCAAACAATATAAAAATTTTTACATGATTAAATTGCTTATTGCTTAATCTCAGTTTACTATTAGCTTTTGTTAAAGTAATCCAAAAGAAAATCAAATCCAGATTCAAACCCTGGACCCTCTCTGAATAGAGTCAAGTAGAATCTGCATTCTCTAGCCTCAAGATGCTCATTAAAATTAAAGTTTTCAGTGAGAAACCATGGAGTTACGAAGGGATTGAATCAACAGCTGGCATTTTTACTGTCAGCTTTGAGCTTTCATTTTAAGACATTTAATTTTAGTGCATGTCTGATGATTCCATGTGTCTAGCTGTAGATAATTTACTGTGTATCATATCTAACGTAGGTCTGGCTAGCCTTTTTATTTCCTTGGCATACAAGGATTTCAGAAAGCTCAAAATGGGGCTTTGTCTGCCCTCTGAGAAGTGCTGTCACTCCATTTTGGGTCCGCTCCAGGTGTGAGTTCCAAGTGGCACTGGCACCCAGCTAACGTGAGGGGAGGCAGCACTTTGCTTTGCAAGACCCTCACCCAGCTCATCTGTAGTCTCCTCTAGGCTACTCACAGTATTATTGCTGCCTGAATGGCCTTTGTAAGTCCTGCTGGAGAAGTGGGACATTTTCCAGGTGCATTTCTGTCCTTACTTCTGTGGGAGTGTGTTTGTAGGTGCTTGGGGACCTCATTTCAGGATGGTACGTTATAAGGGCTGTATCTCGCTAGCACTGTCCTTTGCGGACACAGCAATGTAGTGTATTTTCATGTTCATGCTTACCTAGAATAGTATTGTTAAGGTAGAGTATTCCATTTATTCTTACCCAATGTATTTTATTTTGTGTAGTTTTAAAAATTATATATCCTCTGGAACTTGAAATCTCCCAAGAAGTTGAAGAAAACCTAAGAAACTTGTTTCATGTTTTGCAAATTCTCTACTTGACTGTGCTCAGGTTTTAATTGATAAATCTTCATTGTGTCGCTTTTGCCTCCCGAAGATTTATTTATTAACTTTCTAATTTTCTCACAGGATGGATTTTGTATAATCCACATTCTTCTGACCAGTCTCGGAGCTTTTCTGTTCTTTGATATATCAATTGAAAACTGAATTGCATATTGAAACTGGATGGACTTCTCTAAATAATGATCTATTTTCAGCTTGTTTACTTCTCTTTTTAAACTGATTATGGGGTTTTGGTGGTTGGTTTTTTTTTTTAACTGACTTAGGGACATCTAATTCATGTTTTCTTTGAATTGTTCTCCAAGTTGTTATGTTTGAACCTTAATCCCAAGGATTATATTAGAAGAAATTAATTTCTTGTACAACACAAGTTTTAGTAGGCACAAGTCAGGTGAGCCGTTTAATTGCAAAACTAATTTGGCCTCAAAGTGAACTGTTTGTAATGAGTCTCCCAGTTTTTACCAATTCTCTACAGTAATTCAGCTGATGTTTTATGCGTGTGTCTTATATTTTTCCATGTATGGATTTTGGATATGCAGAATAGTATAAATACCCTGTTCCCATTAGTCCCCGTGATCGCATTAGAAGGTAGACTGAGATTCTTTCTTTTTTTCTTGTTTTTAACAGACTCAGAACCGTATGAAGCTGATGGCTGACAACTATGAGGATGACCACCTCAAATCCTCATCCCATTCCAACCAAACCAACCACAAGCCCTCCCCTGACCAGGTAATGTGTCTCTCTTTTTTGTATTTAAGGTGATTTTTACTATGAGGGCTGATTATTTTGAGTCATATGTAGTTTTCCCTGACCCACTTTCAGCACCTTGGGACAAAAGTAGCATTCTGGAGTGCAGTTATGAAGCAGAAATGGATGTTGCTGTTGTGTTGCCTTTGCTGAAAACTCCTGAAATGTGAACAAACAGTTCCCAGTACCAAGCTGTTGTTAAGTGGATGGAGAAGAGGGAGCACACTGAAAGGGAGGAGGAAAACATTACTTTCTTAAAATGAGAGACTCGAGTCCTGTCTGACATACTCAGATTTTAGTAGCTCAGGTTTATTGCTTGAGTGTGCAGAGTGTCCAGGACTGTTTCTTGTCTTCAGTAGCAGGAAATCATGCTCCGGGAACAGCTTTCTGATCTATGGATTGCATATGAGCAGTTCCCTTCATTTCCCAAGAGGAAATCCCGGCCTCGGTGCCAAATGAGCACAGACTGCTCCTTCACAAACTCAATGGGCCGTGAACTGAAGGAAAATCAATTTACCATCTCCAAAGCAGTGAGGAGCCTCCTGTGTCATTTACAAAGCACAGCCGTGTGCGTGATAACTATCAGAGAGATTAACCATCCCTTGGGTAGCACAGAAAATGCCAACATAATTGCATATCCCATGTCGTAATCTCATCCATTCCGGTTTAATTAAAATATTAGTGATCATTAATCACTGCCTTAATGAAGTGAAGGCATGTTTGGTGCTCCTCTTTGCCCTCTGACTCATGTAGAAATTGTTGAGGTGTGAAGGGAGGCATCTCAGTCTAGACCTTTAAGCGCCAACCTAGCGATACACAGAAATCGTGGGTGAGGTACAAGAGGAAAATGCCAAAAAACAATTGCATATTCACCCTGCAAAAAATAGATCTTTAAAAATCCCCTTTGATGTCTGCATCAGAAGACAATAAGGAGTGTATACAAAGAAACAAAAAGAAAAATTCTCATTTTCAAAACTGCTTTCTTTTGCATCTTGATTTAATACCTTCCTCAACCGGCCTGAGTTTTTTGCAGTGTTTTTGGAAAATGTTGGTGTCACCTTTTTCAGGAGAGGGAAATTGTTAATCCTGCAAATAATGGATTCCTTAATCTTAATTTGATGTAAATGTTAGACAGCTGAAGCCATTTCCAGAATGTAACTATAGTACATGCTTGCAAATGAATGCAGTATAGCATTCACAGATGAGATGAAAAGATAAAATGTAAAAGAGAAATAAAATTTAAACATTTAAGGAAATTCTTGCAAAGAGGGAGGGCAATAGGGAGGAGAGGGGGTGGGAGGAGGATCTGATTGCACTTTCCCTTTGCGTAGGGGCATTTCAAAAGCTGACAAAGCCCAGAAGAGAGCAAAGAAAGCTGTACCTCGAGGTAGCTCAGAATATTGCATAAGGAATTAAATGCTTTGTACTACTATTTGTACTTACATATGTGCTTTAAATACTAACCAACTCTTTATTTCATTCCCATGCTGCTCTGGGGCTTTCCTCCCACTGCCACCTCTGCACCTCCTAGGATGAGGAGGAGGGTATTTGGGCATAACCAGTCAGATGCTCTTAGTTCAGCCATTTTGTTCAGAACGGTGAGAATCAACTTCTCTTGCCAATAGAAAAGTTTCCGACAGTCACTCCCACATCTCGCTCCCGTGTGCTTTGTGAAACCTGGCTGTACCCCTTCCCCCTTGCTTGGATAGTCTCTGCATGAGGGTGTTTCTCGTGTGTTTATGTGTAGTTTGTGATTTTCTTCTTCTAATCACCATCTCATTGTTTCACGACGTTGTGGGGAGAACTTTCCAGGGCATGTAATTGAGTTTCTGTGCAAAGCAAGATCTTAATGCGGACGAGAGAACAGGAAATGTCTCTCATATCATTTATCATTGACTTCATGGAGGAAATGTTTTCAGTCGGATTCTTTTTCAAAGCAGTTTGCACTGTAGCCAAATCTATGTATGCTTTTTCGATTCTGGTTTGTAAAGAATTTGCTCGGAGATAATGTTCCTCCTGAAGATAATGTTCCTCCTGAAGGTTTTAAGCATGTTAAGGACTGTGGCTGAGGTTGCTGCCATGCATGCTGCCCTAACCAGTCACAGATATTTATCAACTCACAATAGATGATTCTTGATATCGACTAGGAATTTAAATTGTCTATAAATTTGAAGGCAATTGTCTATATAATTTGAAGGAATATCCCCTTAACCTTCTTCTCTCCGTCTCCCTCATTCTTTCAAAACAATGGGGGAGAAATTGGTAGCTGTTTTTCATTTAAAGTGCATTTTGTTTCTCAATGTCAGCATCCACAGTTTTCTCTTTTCTGCTGTCAAATTGTCCCCGTGGCAACTCCCACTTCCCGAAGAGAAGGCAGTACACAGGACAGAGCCCTTCTCCTCACTCCTGTTGTCTAGCAAAGAAAGCATCCTTCACTGAGCAGGAGCCTTGATATAGAGCTTAAAAGTCAAATACCAATTATTAGGCTACCGTACACAGGATTCATTTATGCCTTGGAGTATCAGTTTTAAAGCAGAATACATTTCTCTGAAGTACTGAAAGTATTTTAAAGGACTAAAATGCAATGACAGTATTTTAAAAATTTATATGAAACCCCTTCTGTCTTCACTTATCCTCTCAAGAAAAAAAATTTCACTTTTTTTGCACAGTATGATTTTTCCGTACTAGTTACTTGAAAGAAAACTTCTGAAAATTTCTGTGGAAATCTTGGACTCTTGCATTTTGGAAATTTTTTTCCTTTATTTTAGATTTGTAAAACATTCATGAAAGAATAAGGCACTCTCATCTCTTCACACTTGCTCAATTAACTACAGAGTTACATGTTTGTCTGTATAGATCAAATCCCTTTTTTCAAGTCAACCGTCTGAAAAATTTAATCCAACTGTGGCAGTGTCAAACTTGAATTTCATGCCTTGGGGTTTCAACTGAGAAAATCTCTGTAGTGGAAAAATTGATAAAATGCTTCATTAAATTACACTCGCTGTTGATTTCACGTTCTTCTTGTATCACCCCTCTTGCAATGGTTGTGTGTTAGTGTACATTGTTAAAAGTTTTAGAGATAATGCTTGTAGAGATCAGCTGAAGCACAGCAATTAAACAGGAAAGATCAGGTAAGTAAATGATGAAAAGGAAGAGGACGCTCACTATGAAGGTAGGAATAATTCTGATTTTCCTTCTAGAGCAAACATGGAGTTTGTGTAGAAAACACTGACAGAAAGATCTTTCTCTTTTCCTCTCCCAACTGCTGATACATTTATGAATGCAAATGTGCTAGGAGTGTGGCTTCTATTAGTTTGCTGAATTAATGGGTGGGTGACATTAAATACAGCTTATCTGTCCACTTGGAGGCATTTTCCTTAAGAAAGTATGTTACAGAGTATCCTAATCAAAATAATGAGTCAGCCAGCATCCTTGCCTTACATGCATCTCATCTGAGAAACTTGTCAGCCTCAAGATTGTCTTGCATACATAAACAAGGAAAGTATAAAGGTGATTGATGTGTCCCAAGCCCTTTATTCCCAACAGAGTACCTGTTTTTACCATGATATTCCATGTGCATTGGAAAAAAAAAGTCCTTATTCTCTTTGTAAAAGCTGAGGTGATGTAAGTTACAGAGTCCCTAACTTCCGTGTGTTAAATTAAATTTACGTATTACAATGATAAAAAGGTGACTAATAGCAAAAGACTTGGCAATAAGTTTGGAGTTTAGAATTTCTTTGCATCCTGTGGTTGCAATCACCCCTGGTCGATCCTGAAGATGTAATGGAGACCAGAAAACTGTGTACAGTAGCAAACTGCATTATTTTATTTTTTTGGTTTAGGGTTTAAGGCTTTTCCCCTGCACCATTCCAGAATTGACTGAATTGAATATTTAATTAATTTAATTTAATTAATAACCAGTTGTGTACATGACAGCATTATCACACAGAGTTCTCCTGAAATGGAGCACTGTTCCTAAACACACGCACCTTTCCTGTAGTTCCAGAGAATGGTAGTTCACAGTTTATTTCAGTTTATAATTCAATGGAAATACCGTCTTTCATCATGAGATAGTCTTTCCTAGCCTTTTTCCCTAGGCTTGTTTCCTTGCTGTGTGGATTTCTTATTATTCCTGTTATTCCCCAGATGGAGCTCTATCCTCCTCTATACCCAAGCGTGTTCCAGTCTGATTTTACATGAGGATGCTCCTTTGTCTTTCTCGAATGCTAAAATGGTCTGGCCAATATCTTAAACAGTTATTATTCGCTTTTATCGAGAATAATATGAATTTACACTTTATGGGGGCTAATACATGCTAAAGGGTACACGTGTGTGTGCACATGGATCTCCTTTGTAAATCTGTGCCGTGCGTGTGCCGTATGGCGGAAGGAGAAGCAAAGCTTCCGTACAGAAATTTCTCAGTTAGTTTTTGTGTGAAGCACAGCTGTGCTACCTACGATGGGAGAAAAAGTGTGGGTG
Organism: Oxyruncus cristatus; assembly: GCA_013399855.1. NCBI lineage: Eukaryota > Metazoa > Chordata > Aves > Passeriformes > Cotingidae > Oxyruncus > Oxyruncus cristatus. The sequence continues at coordinate 857,124 of VXAY01007247.1, read as the reverse complement.
TGGTTCAGCGATCTGCTTTGTTCACCCCTGCCCATCAGAAACGAGGAGGAACACTCTTGTTGAATGGGTGTGGGGGGCACAGGGTCACAACACACGGCTGGGAGAGTGAAAGACAATCAAATTGAAGGACCCAGGGAAAAGGAAGGACAGAATTGAAGTACTAAGGGCAAGAAGAGAGGGAGAGCAAAACTGAAATCCTGAGAGCTGAGAGTTTTATCCTGGTATGTAATTTATACATACAACATGTGTGGTTTTAAGTATGCATGCTGTTGTATTTTTCTTCGCATCTTCCATGGCTCAAGCTTGCAGTAGGGGTCGAAGCCTTGTAGATGCTGTCATTAGACAAGTGTTTTGAACTCACTCTGTGGAAGCATTTTTTTATTAACAGCTGTGAATAAGTCCTGAGGTCACTGATATTCCTGCTAAGGAGCAAAGCATTTGGTTTTGCTTGAATTCCAGGAACAAAATCTGAAAATTAATACTATGCTTATTAGAGTAACAGTGGAATGGTCAAAGAGCTAGCATGGAACTGAAGTGCATAAAAATAGGGATATTTCAAGATGATGAAGATATTGGTTGGCAAGTCGCTATTATCCTAAAAATATTGCAAGACAAAAAGCCTCTTCTTTGTGACATTTTTCTTTAATACTTGAGTTTGACAAATTTTAACACAGAAGGAGTAGGTACTGTGAGTTGAGAGCACTGAAGACACTAGCAGAATTTGAGACTTCTCTTAAGATTTCAGAGGTGGCAAGAGAGAGTAACTCATTACAGGAAAATATTTGACTCATTTTGAAGACCTGAAGAAACAGTCAATTCAAGTAAATTTCCTACACTCATCATCAAAATCAGTGTAAATTATAATTTGCAACATCACCAGATTACAAGTATATGTTGTCTACCAAGGGCTACATTTTTAATGTTGTAATTTGAGTTTGCCGGGAGTTTTTCCTTAGACGAGTCATCTAAATCTAAAAACTGAAATAAAGGGAAGGCCATCAATATGAAGAAAGTCTAATAAATTCAGTTTGAACTTTTTAACGATAGTTTTTAATCAAGAGCGTCTAATATTCCGAAGGACATACTTAATGAATATATTGTTTCCAACACCAGTTTCGTTCTAAATAGCCATTTGTGATTATTAAAGGGTAATGGAGCTTGGATGACATTCCTGTGTTGCACTTTGTAGAACAAGGGTATTAAACAGGATTCCTGTAAGAATGATAGAAACGGTTAAATCTCACAGAGAAGTTGATACTAGTGTGCAAAAACCAGCTGAACGCTCAGGGTTGTAAGCCATGTGTTTCCAACTTGTATCTGCAGAGCAATGTTGTCTCACCCCTAGGAGTGCCCAGGAGGAGCATTCACAGTTTCCTTTTTGTTGCGGAGGAGATATTTCTTACTCCACTTTAGAGCTAAAAGGAAATACACAATGAGTGGACACCCGGTCAGCCAGCATACGGGGCTATTCAAACAGATTTAGAGGAAAGTGGCAGGTGACAGGTAACAGCATGAAGAACTGTAACTACTATGTTGGCAGAGTAGGGATGGAAATAATGCCAATAAGGGCAGGACGTCTCAAGACTTAACGTAACCTTTGACACAGCTGTCAAACCCCATGAACTTTTCATTTTGATCACTACAGCACTGAAAGTGTCTCTGCTTTGGGAAGTTTGAGAAGAACATTGATTTCTTTCTACATTATTTGATGCTTGGATTAATAGACTGATTTCTTTTAGCAAAGTAAATGTCTTTTCCATGATGAGTTCCATGTTCGAATGATTACACAGACATTCGTTGACTACATAAATGTGATCTTTTCTCCACAAGACACATTTTATGCCTGCAGCATGTTGAGAATTGCTCATCCTACTGTCACACTTTTTAGGCTCTCAGCATTGTCACTTGTTACCCTGTGACCCCATAAGCCTTTTGAATGAATTTATTTTCAGTATGGTCTTTTTAATTGTTAGATCATGCAGAATGGTCAAAAACACCAAGCTTTCGTGCCTGGCTCGTATTACAATGTAATTTACTGGACACAGTACTAGACCACAGTTCAGAAGATAAATTCTTTCCTGGCATCATCTCCAACCACTCACTTGTTCTCTTTCTCCCTGTCTCAAATTCTCTAATTGTAAAATGAGCTGAAGTTTTTTTAAAAGTGGAAGTTCTACTTGAGAAAAGTGCTATATAAGTGCTAGGTACTATAATTTCACAATATTCCGAAATGGTCTTGTTAAAGTGATATGATGGTGGTTCTGATACCTCATTTTGAATTTTTTCCCAAAATTATGTTAGATTTCTATTTGACTGTATTGATACTTCTTTTTTTTTTCCTTCCAAGTTCCTTTTCCCTCCCAAAAAAGGGAAAATAACCCATATGTTAAACATTTCAAGGAGCTGCCTGCCGTTCCAGCATGCTGCACAAAGCTCTTTAGACCACTATCTGTTCTTCTTTATTGTGATCTTTTGTCATCTGAAGGGTCATTTCTTCCCCTCTCTAAAAATCTACACACTAATTGTGCAGTGTGTCATAATGGTATAATATGTTCATTACAGTTCTTCATCCAGATGCGTAAAAGCACTGTGAAAGAAAGTGCCTTGGAGACATACCCTGTGCAAAATTTCAAGGCAGCTGTGTGAAATAATCTCACTTTACTTAAACATTATCATTTGTCCTGACTGAGAGATAAGATGCCAGATTTGTTTTGTCATACCAGGGACAGCCAGGGCTGCTCACTTCCAGTTTTCAGATGGGGAACCCTTTGGTAAGAACCCTAACAGGATGCACTCAGATAAGGTGATGTAACTGAGTAATCCTTGCAAGAGGAGCAATTTGAATACAGTTGCTTCACTTAATCACAGGACCTGCTTTCCATCCCTGCTTGTCTGAAGTGCTGCTTGTATGGGCATCATCATTAGCCATGACACTGAAAGTCTCTTGTGCCATCAAGTTCAGGCAAGGAGACACTGAGAGTTCATGGATTGCCAATTGCTGCTCTGAGGAAGTGCAGTTCAAAGCCCTGCTTTAGCTATCACACAGTTATCCGTGCTTTTCAAGCCTTTTCAAACTTTGCCATTTTTCAGAGAATAACCTTTTTTGTCTTTGGCTGTAGTAACTCCACTTAGGGGAGACCCTTTTGTAGTGACCTGCTCACTTTAGTGTAAGTAACAATCCTATTGGGATGGAGTGAACATCTGAAGTAATGCTTAATGTTTTGCTTTATGATTAATCTACCATTCCATTTTGGAAATTGTGCCTTTCCAACATCTCTCTTCCTTTATACCCATATTGGCATGACATCTTTTACCCAGTAAATACTGTTAGACTGGGATGGGCCAACCTAGCTGTTCTTAAGATGATGTCAACATCTGCTCCTGGTCCTTTCCCATGACCGGGGAACAGTTCTTCTGCCATTTAATTTTTTTCATTTAATTTTTGCTATTATTTTGCTATTTAATAACTAGTTTCTCCTAGAAGAATGTGTTCAAGAATTTTGTATCTATGAACACAAAAGAACTGATCTTGATACACTGTTCATCTTCCTTCTGATCCCAGAATGATAAGACTAAGATTTCCAGATGGAATTTTGTAATCTGCAGCTCTGGGATGAATTAACAGAGGTGTAACTGGACTGTATCACTGTCTTCCTATTATTCTTACAGATCAAAGAAGAACACAAATAGATACTTACATTCTAAAACATTCAAAACAGATGGCTGGTTTCTTTTTGTAGAGATTTGTGCTTTTCAGCAAAACAATTGTGAAAAGGCCATCATTCATTTCTGTCAAATGAGATTATGCCAGGTCTGTGTCTTGTTTTCTCTTTTGATTTGCAGCTGAATATGATCTTCTACTACTGGCTTGGTCTTTTTAGCTTGTAGGAATTCTGCACTCAGACATTATTGTTTCTGGCCACTTCCAGGAGAGTTGTTGCTTGCGTCTTGTGTGATAGTCTGGACTATCTCCCAATTACTTTACCATTTAGATTTCTTGCAGCGCTCATCCATACCCCAGAATGCAATCATGCAAGGTCAGAAGCTTCTACAAACTATGAATTTACTTCTGGTGACATGAAGGAGAGGGAAGCTGAGCCCTGGCACTCATGGACAGGATAGAGACGTAAGAGGACAGAAGAGGAATAGCTGCAGCCAGGCCCTGTTCATTGTCAGGAGGAAGGAAACTGAGGGAGAGGGGAGGTGAAGAATATTCAAAAGAGAATCAAGCCCAAACCTGCTTTTCAGGATATTAACTATGAAAATAAGCTCAAGAGAAATGTGACTAAAATAAAAATTTATAGGGGCAAGTAGCCAATCTAGACGCTATATTTTCCTGGCTGGTGAAGTTCATAATGACTGATGGAGATGTCAGGATTTACAGTTCCAACTCGTAGTAGGCTCAGCACGGGCAGTCCACCTACATCTGATTGTTTAATGTAACTTTCAGATAAGAACTTATATATACATATAAATAGGTGTATTTATTTGTGGGATTTTGCATTTGAATGTAGAGCAAACAACTCTAAAAAGAATTCCTAAAGACAGGTAAACCAGGTGTTTGGTGGCTTCACGTGGCTTTGCTGTGAAAGTCTTTTAGCATGTAGAGAGCTGCAACAGCAGAGTGAAGACCCAGTGTTAGAGAATGACAAAACCAAGATTCCTATCACCTGCAGACTGGGAGGTTATAGTTCATCTGAACAGGAAAAGCACTGATTGTGTTCTCTGGTAAACTACTTAAGAAATACCTTCTGTTTTCCATTAGCAATGGAACAGACACAGGGAGACAGAAGAACCTAGTCCCTGATACATAAGCATTCCCATGGACACGCTCTCCCAGTGCATGTGTTCTGCTTTCAAACTAAGGCATGTTAGCCACTGTTTCCTTTTATCCCTTGTAATAGGAATAAGCAACAGACAAAATACAGCCCAGCAAGAGATGTGTTTGCTTTCTTGTTCACTGTTACATAGATAACAAGTGCTAGAAAGCGTGAATGGATTAAAAATACCAGCAGGTTGTTCTTATTTGTTCTCAAGCTGCTGTGTTCTCGTAGAGAAGGAATCAGCATAAAATCTAATGGATTCTGTGAAATCAAAACTTGCCTAACTACACCTGCGGAAGTTTGATCAGGAGAATGTTATTTAAATCCATAGTGTCACATACAAGCTGCAAACGGTTATTAAACTACTTGTACTTGCTGTGGGAATACTTTTTTTTTTCCCTTGATAATATTATCATTGTCACTATCATAAGTCTGACTTTTTATAGAATTTAATTTACTCTTCCAAATTTTAACCTGGTAACTAGCATACCTTACAGGAACAAAATGCTCAAATGAAGGGGATTTTAATATATTGAAGATTTTAGGTTCTCTTGGCTCGTCCTGTTTTGCTCCAGGACTAAGCTTCTGGGTTGTTGGATTCCAAAGAGATTCTGCAGACAAAAGAAACCTTAGAGAAATAAAACAGCATTTCAGTTTGTATGTTCTGATCTCATCCTGCAGTTAAGCCACAGATTCCTCTCCTGTGTCTCAGCTGGGGAAGAGGAACACGGGCTGTTAGAGAAGAAAGAGATGTGAGGTGTGCACAGTGCAGTTAGTTATATTTAGGAGTAAGAGCTTGGGCAAATGCTCCCGCTTTTGAAAGTAAGGGATTGATGAAACAAGTAAAATTCAGGCTGTATGCAGACACCCCCTTCAGCTCTGCTGAGGTACCTCATTCCTGAACATTCATCTACAGTAGTCCCTGCTATTCCTCACGTGGCTCCCCGCAAGCGTTTGCTCTGCAGCCCATGTAAGCAAAAGTTGCCAGTGTCATGAAAAAGCACTTCTGGATTTGTTATGTATAAAAATATTTTAGAAGTACTTGCTCATTTTCAGTGCTTTAGGAATCCTACCAACCCACGCTGCAATTCTTTGCTTCACCTACATGATGGGGAAAAGATTTTATTCAAACGGAGGGAAGTAATGACAAAACTACTTTCCCTGGTTTGTGTTTTCTCTGTTCTTTTTTTCTGGTCTGGATTTTTCCCAAGGTGAAGAGGCTGAACTCTGGAAATCATTAATCCATGGGATTTGTTCATGGTGTATAAAAATTTCTAAAATAATTTGCTATATAAAAATGATTTCCTAATTGATTCTGTCAGAAAGGAACTGAGCAAGACAGCTCTGTCAAAATAGCCAGAATCTCTTTCAGCTCCTCACGTATGTTGTTTTGTTTTGGTTTATGAGGAAAAAATTGTGAAAGTTGGGTTTAAATTTTTTTTCCCTTTTTTTTTTTTTTTGTCTTTAAAACAAATCTAAAGAAAGTTGAGCCTGTCCCTGAGCTTTTTTGTTGTGGTCTTCTGAAGAAACCAAGTATCTCTGTGCATCAGTGAACTGAGCTGAACTGAACTGAGGTCAGGATGTGTCTTTTTGAGAACTTTCTTCTGTTTCCATTTAAAATAACGAAGGGAAGACATCAGTGATAAATTACTCTGAATTTGGGAAAGCTTTGCACATTCTGAGCCAAATTCATGCCTCATAAAACTCCATTGCATTCAGTGGTTACAAGATTATTGTAGTTAAGCCCTTGTGTTTGTTGCCAAATAAACACAAATGGTCTGAGCAAGAGGGCCTAATTCCATTTGCCATGCAAATACTTCCAGACTGTGTCACTCGGTATCTTTAGTTTATTTCCATATCTCCCAATATGAGATATTTATCTATATAGGCAAAATTTTCCTGTCTGGCAATATCTATAATAAAACCCAGATGAAGGTTAGTAAAACCCAGTGGATCTGAGGATCAAGTATGATGCATTCCACCTTTCGTTAAATTTGTCAGGTCCTCTTGGAATAATTTCTTTTTAGCAAAGAATGTGCCTACACAGATTTTGTGCCCATCTTCTCCTGCGTGATGGTAGTTTGGGAAGCAGGTTTTGTTGGGTAGCACAGTTGCATCTGTATGGAACAAAATTTGAAAATAATTTTCCACACTCGCATGAAAGATGTGATTGAGAGGAGATAAAGGGCTACCTCCATTTAACTTGTTTTCCAAGTGTCTTTTTTATGTCCAGTCTGAAGTTTTGAGGAGATGTTTGGTGACGTTTTGGGTTTCTGGTTGGATTTTTTTTCAGAATTCCGTATTTATTTGTGCCTTTGCAGGATCTACAATGTAAACTCTGTCTATAGAGCAGGCTAGCAAGCTAAGTTGTTTCTCAAATTAGTTCCTTGGAAACTTTCAGATTCATTCCATCTCCACTTCTTGGTAACACTTTTGATACAAAAACACCATCATTTTGACCTCATGTTGTTTACTTTGACACCTGAGGTTACTTGTCTGTTCGATTTTATTTTCTTCTTCATACAGCTGTTTTTACAGGGATTTTTTTCTTTCTCAAATATTTAGAGACTTAAGGGTAAGTTACAAAAAAGATACTGAATTTTTTGATTGCAAAATAAAGCCTACTTGTCTGCATCACCCTGCCCTTTAGCATTGTGTAGTGAGTATCTGCATGCAGAGTACATACACTTTGAGGGCAAGCTGGGTAGCCAGGCTAATAGGGGAGCATGACAGCAATCCTGCCAGTGCCAAATGTACATATGGAAACTTGTATTGCCATTGCTGTGTGTCAAAAAGATGGTATTTTCTCGGATTTTTTTTGCTTCCTCAGAGAAATCATAGGCATGTATCTGTAAGAAAAAGATTGCTGATGTTGATCCACAATCAACATGCACATTTATGCATGACTCCGATGGCTAAGGTAAGGGGATAACTTTGACAAGGTCAACTGATGTAGTTGTGAAAACAGACAAGCTTTTAGAGGTGCCTATAAGACTTTATTCAAAATGGGAGCTGCGGATTTTTTGTTAAGTAGAAATTTAGAAAGTATTCTCTGGAATTAGTAAAGTTAATTACTTGGTTCTGTGAAAGAAAAGTGGTTACTTCCTTCAGAGAAGAAGGGAATGTTAGCAGGGAGAAAGGTGAGCAGGTCATTAACCCTTCTGCCTGGAGAACCCATAATTTGAAGCTGGTGGTTGTGGTGAATTACACGTTGATTAAACCCATACTTCATTCTGCAGACGATTATGGATAGTCAGTATCGCGTTTCTGTCCTATCAACACTGCTGCACTTGTACCACCCATTCACTGGTTTCCTTTTTCATGTAACCACCTGTGTGGTTTTGTATATTTACAGTAGACACTGCTCAGCCAAGCTTTTGGACACTGCCATCTCTGTATGAGAGAGAGGTGTATTCATCTTTCACAGTCGAAGTGACCAAGCACTGAGATAGGTCTCTCCAACTACGTTCAGTTACAAGTACCTCTTCTTATCTATACAGTGTGTATATACATATTTAAACGCAGAGACTTAGCTTAAAAAAAACTTTTAAATACCCATATTTCAGCTGACCATTGTACAACAACAGCAGGTCTACCACTGAAGAAGCAGTGTACTTTCATTCTAAGGATTTTTTTGCCCCAGTGAGTTTTAAAACTACAGTTAGATTCCCGTTTCTCATGCTCAAAGATTAAAAAAAAAAAATCTACAAAATTAAAAAAAAAAAAAAGAATATGTGATTTCCAAGTTGAATGTGTTTTGGAGTATGTTCCCAAATGTCTTTATTAGTTGGCTGAGATGGCTTGGGTTTGTATCAGAGATTTGTCAGGCATTTCATGTTTCTCCCTCAGAGTTGTAGTGATTGCCTTTTTTAGTGAAACAGACTGTCAGACTTAGCTGGCCATTAGCAATATTCCGAACTTGAGGGTACATTAAGCAGACTTCATTCCATGCATTGATGAGGATGGCCTAAACCTATCAGGGCAATTAATGAATCAGGGGCTGCTTCAGAAGATATTCCTGGGTTTGGTCTGTTTACCCGTTGCTTTCCTAGAAAGCTCTACAGCTCTGAGCAGATCATGAGAACGCGCTGTGGTTTATGAATCCAGCACTGCCCTGCTTTTCCACTCAGCAAATGCTCTTACACCCTCTTGAGATAAGGCAGTGGCAGCTCTGCTGTGTGGGAAGCACAGTGCCTCTCGCTAAGTGGCTAGTTCATATTAGATACGGCAGGAACGCAGATACGAGGGCACTTCCTACTTGACTGGCAGTGTTTAATGGATCCCAAGTGAGAGGAATGATTGCTCTGTGAACAGCTTTGGGAAGGCTGCTAGTTAAGAACTTTCACACGCCTCATTTGGCCTGTTTCCAGTGTGAGGTGAGGGGGAAGGGTTCAGGAGGAATGTGCTTCGAAAGGGGATTTATTCCTGAGCGATCAAATGCAACCATTGTATGGAAATCTTCCATCCTTACTTGCTAGATAGCTCTGCTGTCTTTTTATCAGCGTGGGTTTCTGTTGACAAAGAATAGCCAGAAAGGTTGGCAAGTCGGATTCTTTTCAGACTGGAATCTGCACATCTGATGGATATTCAATAGATTATGGTATCTAAAAAAGAGTACAAAGCAGCTACTACATTGATTGGACAGCTAGTTATTAAATGTTGACTACTGCATTTTCACATTTTCGTTCTACAGAAAACTGGTTTTTTAAGATGTGGTATTCCATCATTCTACCCTCTGTGGGCAAACCAAATAGTAAGAAAGATAGGAAAGACATTAGTTAAATTAGAAGCAACACTGGGTTTCACCTGCACAGGCAGTACATTTTCAGATCATAATCTTGGTAACACATAAGAAATTGGGATAAATAGTGCAAATTCAGTAAATAACCAAGGCTGGTGGATATAACTGGCTAAATACAGTTTTGCTGGGTAATGGAAGTGAAATGTAACTCTGTTGACACTATTAAAATATCCCTTTCTATTGCCCTGTGTACAGGAGAGCAGAGTATTCTACCCAGCTGCAGTTTGCAGTCCTGAATCACAGAATGAGTCAGGCTGGAAGGGACCGCAGTGGGTCATCTGCTCAAGCAGGGTCATCCCAGAGCACCCGGCACAGGTTCCGGAATATCCAGTTGAGGAAGACTCCACAGCCTCTCTGGGCAATCTGTTCCAGTGCACGGTCACTTGCACAGTAAGGGAGTTCTTCCTCCTGTTTAGGTGGAACTTCCTGTGCATCACCTTCTGCCAGTTGCCTCTTGTCCTATTACTTGGCACCACCAAGCAGAGCCTGAGACCAGCATTTTGACACCCTCCCTTCAGATACTTAAAGACACTGATGAGGTGTCCTCTTAATTGTCTCTTCTGAAGGTTAAACAGCCCCAGCTCCCTCAGCCTTTTCTTGTAAGAGGGATGCTCCAGTCCTTTAATCAATTTTGTAGCTCTCTGCTGGACCTGCCCCAGGAGCTCTATGTGTCTCTTGTACTGAGGAGCCAGAACTGGACAGAGCACTCCAGATGTGGCCTCACCAGGGGTGAGTAGAGGGCCAGGATCACCTCCCTCAACCTACTGGCAGTGCTCTTCCTAATGTACCCAGGATACCGTTGGCCTTCTTGGCCACAAGGACACACTACTGGCTCATGGACAGCTGGTTGTCCACCAGGACTCCCAGGTGCTGCTTTCCAGCAGGTTGGCCCCAGCCTGTACTGGTGAATGGGGTAACTCTTCTGCAGGTGCAGGACTTTGCCTTTTTTAAATTTCAGACAGTTCTTTGCCCTTCTCTCCAGCCTGTTGAGGTCCTTCAGAAGGGCTGCACAGCACTCTGGAATATCAGCCACTCCTCCCAGTTTTGTGTCATCAGTGAACTTGCTGAGGAGGCATCTACCCCTTCATCCGAATCACTGATGAATAGTTTAGATGCTGGGACTAGTATTGAGCCTTGGGGGAAACCTCTAGTGGTGCAGGCCTCCAACTACACCTTGTGCCACTGATCACAGCCCTTTGGCACCTGCTGTTCAGCCACTTCTCGATCCCCCTCACTGTCCACTCATTCCGTCCTCATATAACAAGCCATTATTTTGATTTGTATGTTTGTATCTGCAAACAGAGGTTGCCCCAAGGCTGCAAATAGCACTAGGGTTTTTAATAAAGCACGTGAGCTCACTCTCTCTGCAGGTTTCTTGCCTGTCTCCTCTACCATGGCTGCCCTGTGGCTTTTGGTAGGCACTGCCTCCCTCACGTTCTGATGTAGGCTCCTGAGCACAGCTAAGCCCGGCAGGGCGAGGAGGCTGACATTAGTCAGCTGCTTAGCCATGCCTCTCAGATCCTCACACTCTACAGGAATTAATCCATGTAGAACAGTGTTGGAAGCAAAATAAGTGAGCCCTGACAGCCTTATTAAAAGGGGTCGAAGCCAGGGTCTCTGTTGAAAGTAATCCAGCACCCAGTTTCTGTTGACTCGGAGATTATCTCACTCCTTATTCATTAGCAGGGTCAGAGGTGTCCTATTGGAAAGATATGCCCGACCCACTAACAAACAGCAGGTGCAGCCTCTGCCTGGGAACAGAAAGAGAAGTTGTGAGTGCTTTGGCAAGGCTTTCCAGCTCTCCTTGCCCATGTACATCAGTGCCTGTAGCTTCAGCACCTCATTTTAGGAAAGGGAGGCACTAAGCCCAATTCTTCTTTATTTTTCATCAGCTGCAAACCTTAGAGTTTTGCTTTACTGCATTTTTGAATATATGCCCGCACACATCTAGAATAATGTGAAGCGGTATTTTTGTGGAAGGTCATAGCAAAGGATGCGCAGTATGTATTTATGCACTTGAGCTCTGTTTTTGTGAAAAGATGAAAAAGGATTCTTCAGATACTTTTTATGGGAACTGGATGACTCCAGTTTGGATTGCATTGAGGAATAAGGATTAGATTCAGATTGGGTAAAGTATAATGAAACAAAATAGTACTTTAATAAAGTCCTTTGATTTTAGTTTTTTCGTCTATTGTGTAGAATCTGGCTTGCATTATAAAAGTCGTTGCCTTTTCAAAACTATAGAAGACTATATCTTAACTATATAAAAGATTATAAAAAATTACATTTTAACTTTCTGGTGAAGGTGTGTCCCTATCCAGTTTCTTGGCATCATTTGAAATTACTCTGTTTAGACCATGTTTATTGCATACTTAATTTACAATTAAATATTTGTTGGCAAAACTAGCTAAAAATCTATGTTGCCATTGCATTGTGTGTGGACAGCCACCCTTTATCAGAAGAATTATTTTTTGTTGCAGTAGTTGACTGAAGCACTGTCGGATAATCAATAATGCGTTCAGTTTAATGTCGTTTCATTTTTCCCCCGTATAATTGTTGTTTCCCGTACTAATCACACAGTTGTCATCACCACACCCCTTCCCCAGGGTACTTGTTTTTTCTGCTTCAGCTGGCTGGTTGGTAGGCTAAAAGTGCAGGGGGAAAGGGGATGTTCAAGTTTCTCTCAGTATGAAGCTGAACAAGATTGTAACTTAGGCGCTGATCCTTCCCTTCACCACTGCTTGGGTCTCAGGCTGTTCCTCACTGTGTCTATTCTCTTATTTCAGATAATTCAGCCCCTCTTAGAACTTGATCAGAATCGCAGCAAGTTGAAATTGTACATTGGACATCTGATAGCCCTCTGCCATGACCGTGACCCCCTGATTCTGCGTGGACTCACCCCGCCTGCTTCCTACCACCTGGATGATGACCAGGCAGCTTGGGAGAAGGAGCTGCAGAAGATGACCCAGGAGCAGGTGAGTTTGTGGTCTGAACTGCTGAACAAGGGCCTGGACTGTTGTTGTAGGTCTTACTGATGTGCCACACCAAAATGCTGTGGGACCATTCGGTAAGTGGTGAAAACGGGTAACAGAGGTCAACTTTTCGGCTGATAAAAGGAGTCAGTAATTTTTTGAATCACTGCCATTTAACATTTATTATGGAATTTCGTCTCTTCCTTTATCTGTACTTGAGACCATGCAGCTACACACTCATGGGAGATCAAACTGCAAGATACCACTATTACCATTTTAACTGTTTACAAATTTTATAATTTAATGTAGTCATTGGGATCTTAAATCTTATTTTAATTACATAGACCATTTATATTTCAATTGGCACATTTTTATGAGTCACTTTGTGTAAATAAATGCAGTGTCCTTACCTTTTGTTACAGTATATTCTGCCAGTAATTTTTACTGCTTACCACCTTACCTGGATACCTAAATCAAGATTTGGACTCAGTGTGCTAGATGTGATACACCCATGCTTATGTACACACACAGTGGCTTCAGAAACCCAACCCTGTATTTCCAGGGGATTTGGAATATGGAACTGAAATGGTTTAATAACAGCTTGTCTGATGAAGTCTCCACAAGAGACTGTCAATCCAGTTATAAATCAGATGTCTTGCCTTCCTTAATCCCTTCATTGGCAGTTTTTATCTCTTGTTTTTAGACTATAATTCACCATTCCCTGCAACCCTACAATTCCTAATTCCTTCCTAATTTCTCTTTCCAAGTTTTTATTTTACTATTGTACTCTTGTGTCACTGAATGCCTTTTTTTTAAGTTAAACTACTACAAGGAGCTTGTACCTCAACTACATGTGACTAGTTTTGTCTTTTTGACCATGCTTTTGGATTATGATGCCAGTTCCTTCACTATTGACTTTTATATGTCTTACACCAAACTCTTTCCAGTGTGCACACAAACTAGTGTAAGACCTATGTAGTTAAAAGGGGATTTGTGGGTCAGTGAACACTATCTTGAGCCTGTCTCGAACACTTCGGCTCTGGTTTTCTTCTTTTGTGATGTTAAAGCTAATTTCCTTGAACTTTCAACTCAAGACTGAATTTTGATTCAAAAATTGGAGAGAGCAGCCAAACTTCAGGAAGCAAACAGGAGCATGTCTACAAATGCAGAAAGAAGAGCAGACCCCTGGAGATAAATAAGCCTGTAACAAATCTGAGATGGTACAGGACAGTCATTCTTTCTCTTTGTACCTGTCTTCATACATTTATTTGATTCAGCATGTGCTGTGTGCCTCACTCCATATCTGCACTTCCCTCTTATAGGCATAGCACATTCCTTTTCCCTGCAGAACCTCTTGGACTCTGCAGTCAATGATACAGAATTAAAAGTTTTTCAGTGTAATGCAAGGCCATCTTTCTCTAATAAAGAGGTACAGCTCCTATGTTACAAATCAAAACATCAGACATACTATTTTGAGCACCTTCTCTGTCAGGGTGGGATGAAGCAGTGGGTGACAAAACCTGTGGCACAAATGGGAGGCACCTCTGAAAACAAAAGTAAAGGCTGGATATGGGCAAAGTTTGGAGATCCCTGAAATAAATTGCCTGGTTACTTATAGCTGTGATAGTCTTTGTATATAGTCGAGATCTGTGAGAATAGGTGGTGTTTGCTATTTGATCAAGAGATGTAGGTAAAGAGAATAGGAAGGGCTTTCTCTGTCGAGTTCTTCTGAATAGACAGCCCAGAACAGCAACTGTTTTTTTCCAGTTCTTCATACCAGTCTAATAAAAGATAATATTTCCCATTAAAACTTTGCGAGTCCGTTAGCAATATTTATGGGTCACATAGTAAAGAAAGCATTGTGAAAAACTGTGAGAAAAAAGAATTGCCCAAATTTTCCTGGAGAAGCAAAAAAAATTATTTTTCTGTCCTTTCACATTATTGTCTTAATCCTGCCTTGCTGTCACCACAGTTGTTTAAAGTTACTACTCCAGTTGTGATACCCATGCATACAACTGCAATAAAACGTAGCTGCCTCTTCTGCTTTCCCATACTTACTTAGATTGTATTTAAGGAACTTCAGTTGAAAAACACGAATTAATGATATATTTCAATTTGCAGAGCAGATTTTTTCTTTAGGTCATAAAGCTTTTCTGTTTCTAGCTGCAGAATTTCCTTTGTGCTTAAAGTATTCCCATGGCGGGTGGGAATCAGTTCTCCAGATTCGCAGAAGCCCATCACAGAATACCCATTTTGCATCTTTGGAATTTTAATGAGTTTTGTAAATTACTTTAAATCCAGTGCATTAAATTCAGTCCTGTCCCTTCTAATATGATCTTCTGTAGATAATGCTTCACAAGTCTCAGTGGGAAAAAATTAATCCTCTTGAATGTTAAGAAGTGCTAACATGATTAGGGAGGATACATTTAACTGAGCACCAATAATATTTAAGAACGATGCCAATGTATCCACTTCTCACCAATGAGGCCATTTAGTATGGTTTGGTTGTTTGGGGGTTTTTTCTATAAATAGGTGAGAATTCATTTTCATACTGCTGCTTTTGGAGCTGTAATTTCCCACTGCAGTGACTTTTATTGACGAAGGTTGGTCTTGCTTGTGTTTGATCACTGCCAATATACTCTGTAGGTCTCTCATACCTGCTGGGGAGGCTCAGGTACAAATAGCAGGAGTTTTCTGTGGCTTCTTTTAGTAGGTACAACTAGTATATGAAGTTAAATGCAAGCTTGTCACTCTTCCAGCAGTCCACAGTGACCCACAGAAACTAACGTACAAATAGCTGTTGGAAAAGTATCTGCCAGCATCAACACTGTATGCCACATAAGTAACTTTGTAAAGTTTCAAAGTTTGACTTATAGCTGGTACCTCTTCTGTAAAATAGTATCTTTAAGCTACCATTAAGGTCAGTGATAGTCCTGAGTGACTTCAATTGATTGTAACCAAAATATAGGGCCAAGATGCTATGTCATTCTTTGTTGGCCTTTTATCAAAGACATTTTGTAGGGCTGACTTACTGTAGTAAAATTTTGGTCCATTTGTAATGAAGGCCTGAAACCAGTACTTAGGAGTATATGGTGTCTCAAAACCTAATCTAAAATAGTATACTAGTCCAATTTGTGGACAATGAAGAATCTGAAGTACTCAGAACCATGTCATTAGGTTATTCCTATGGTGGAAAATATCCCTTTGAGTCAGTTCCCAATTCTGTTCCATAAGTTAGCCAGCACTGTTTCTGAAACTGTCCTCCTTCAACCAGTTCATGTCCTATTCAACTTTTCTTATTAAAAAACTGAAGTTACCACAAAGAAGGAAGAATGTTCCAAGTCTTGACACCAAGAAATAAAAATTCCATTCATTCATTACAAGTAATTACATTATCCTAGCAATTTCTATTAAATGCAATATTTTCTTTCACCTTGTTCTAAAGGTATCATTATGGTAATATTCTTGAGCTCTGGTAGAACTACTGCTACGTTTCACATTTAAGATAGTTGCCTCTAAGTCCAGGATTTTATTCCTATATGAAAGGAAATGACATTAAGAACATAATTATATGGTCCACATTTTTATGTATACCTTGGGCTTTGTTTTGCTCTTATCTTTACAAAGGAAAAGAATGGAGTAGAAAAAGGAATTTGCTGAAAAATGTCATTTCATTGTGGCGGAGGTGGTGTACTGTGCTGTGGTGGAAAGGCAGCAGTGTGAGAAAGAGACAACGAAACAGAGCAACAACATATTAGGAGCAGTCAACAGTGTTTGTTTTGTTAATAGCTTATGGACTATTAGAAATGTTTCTTACTGCTCTAAATCCATCTTTAAAATGTGCAGAATGTCGTAATATGGAGAGCTTCTTATTTTCAATAGGTCCTGCAGTGACATTCTGAAAAAAAAACACTTGCAACAGAAGAGGACCTATACAATTAAAAGAACTTTTTTAACCCAAGGAGTAGGAGGCATTTTTCTCCCTGGCTCCCTGCCATCAGTGGCTCTTTCCAGCCATACCCATCATGTCCTGACTTCATCCAGGCTGCTGAGTGTCCTGCCAATTCCTGCTGGCCCCCAAACACCAATTTTTTTCCCCGCGCAATCAGCCTGTCCCTCTTTCCTCAGAGGTGTTTCTGGCATTATTTGTGCTGTGACCTGGTCATCGACAGCAGTCTTTCAGACCTGGGCAGATGCATTTCCATGAGATGCTCTCTCAGAAGTCACCTGCTCTGCGAGCTTTGTCTCACCCCACTACCAACAGTGTTGCACCTGTGGCTGCTTCGCTGTGAGTTACTGCGAGAGGCACTTCTGAAAAATCTTCATGATCATAGAAAAGCCTTTGTAGAGCAGAAAGGTTGTCTTCCCTCTCCCTGTGCACCAGCTTCAGCCAAAGCACAGACCTTCTAGAGATTCCTACTCACTAATCCTCTCCCAAGAAATCAGGAGTGGCTTTCCTGCTCAGCTGCTCGAAGCAGAGGAAGGAAAAAGGTGATAGTGTCACCTCACTGTATCAGGCACAACCTGCTGTATAAGCCACATAGTCGTGGCTTGTTTCCAAGGAACATGATTTACATTGCGCATAATTCACGTTTCACTCTCAGCAAAGTGATGTTAATCTTTTCGTGTGAAAGGACACCAAAGTGCATATATGTAACTGTCAAATTTCATTTTAAAATTGTATATTTGCTTGCTAAATTTTAAAAATATTGAACATGTATTTTGATCTGTTATGCAAGCAGTATTGTTAGTGGAATGAACTTTACTCTGAATTACAAACAGCAATCTTATAAGGCTCCTGTCTGCTTCTTTGTTCAGATCCCACTTGTGTTCTTACTTCTGTATCAACTATAAGAAATTACCCAACTTAACTTAGTTTCTGTAAAGAAATTTTGCTGATATATTTTGCATTTAGTCATTCTAAATTACTCTATTACTCTAGTTTTACCCTGTCTTCTTTCTCTGACTGCTCTTCCATCAGCTTGTTATCTTCCCCACCTGATTTATGTCATTTATTTTTAATTTGTCATCTTATGGGAACACATAATGTATTTTAAAGTTAAACAGTCCCCTTCTGGTCTCTGTTAGAAATTAGAAGTAATAATTGCAACAATTTATATCCTTCTTCGCGTGCAAATGTATTTCCTGAGTTTAGTGGAGAAAGTAATGAATATAGAAACTCTCTAAAATTTTTACAGTTTATAGCATTTTGAACTTTTATATTTAATCTTTTGGGTGAGGATGAGAACTTGGGATCAGTGCCATAATTCTTAAATACTGATTAAAGTCACAAATGTTATCTGTAAGTTGACCATGTCCATAATGCCATAACATTATTAATTTTTTATTTGTGCATGAAATTGCTAGTTTTAATTAAAAATATATACAATCAATCAGTGTCTTTAACTATTCCTGACTTGAAAAGAGATACAGATTGAAAAACATTGGTTTCAAGACATGCTCAAGTGTCGTATATGTGTGTGTGGTGTGCCAAAAAATTACGGTGGCCTCATTTCAAGCAGTTCCTACAAGCAGATGTTGTTGCAACCTGAGCTGTTACCTTGTTTTTTCAAGGACAGCTCAGCTCTCCATCTGTTTTGCTCTTAGTAACAAGTTCTGTTACGCTGGGCCGTGTTCTGACACCGTGGGCCTTGTAAAAGCTTTTTGCAGCTTCTCCTGGTGCTGAGCTACTGCTGTGGATTCTGCGTGGCTTTATATCTCCTTTCAAGTCAGGAACAGTTAATGATAATGATTGATAGTATATATTTTCATTAAAATTAGCAATTCCATGCACAAATAAAAATGAGTAAAGTTATGGCATTATGGATATGGCCAACTTGTGGAGTACTTGAATAGTACAACCAGCCTTGTCCTTTCTTCCCTGTTTTGCACCTGGCAGGTACGAGACCATAAATGCCCACCGGTCCTCTGTCCTAACTGCTTAGAAGTGTTTCCAAAACTCATCAGCTAGGGCATACAAGAGTGGTATTTAAGACTTGCTTTGTGGACAGGTGAATTTTCCCTGTGTTTATGGCCACCGGGTACTGCCTTGACTAAACAGGCAGAAGTCCCTGTGGGGATGTGGAGCCCGAATTCATCAGCTGAGAAAGCAAGGGGCAAACTACAAGCCCAGCATGAAGGGTGCAGCCCAGAGTAATCCTGGCAGTGTTAAGCAATCTGGCTTCAGGAGAATAAACTGGCACCTAACACAGTGCATTGCAGTTGAAGTGAGGAGAAGGAGCCATCATTCAGGTTGGGAAAGACCTCTAAGATCGAGTCCAACCATTAACCCAGCACTGCCAACCCTGCCACTAAACCATGTCCCTAAGTGCCACATCTACACGCCTTATAAATGTGGTACAAGTAATATTTGCTGTTTGTTCTGCTTAGCCACAAAATAACAACTTTCTGTACACTTATAGCACCATTAATTCTCAGTGTATATTGTACAGCAGAATTTACTTGAATGACAAATTGTCATCTGACTGTGAAATGATTGCTGCTGTTGCTGGAGGATGGACACATTGCCTGCCAAGTGCAAGATTTGCAGGAAAACTTCTCCAGTGAAATGCAAACTATAACTTACAGGGATTGATTTTACTCCTTCCCGTTTAAATAATCTTGAAACTCCTTCCTTACCAAGGAAATAATAAGATTTCTGCTGTTCACAGAGCTTAGAGATGCTCAGAAATGCAGGATAAATCCCATCTGCAGAGCTATTTCAAATGTATGGTACAAGAGCCCTCAACAAACTTTTTCAGGGTTTTTTCTCAAAATTGTTTGCAAAATCTAATCAAATATATTTAAATACATTTAAAACATGCTTTTAAGGTTTTCATTATTTAAAAAGACAAGACTGTTTAATTTGAAATCTTAGTTTAATTTTTAAATGCGTGGTTTTTTAAATATTTTGGAAAAACTAGCATAAAAACAAAATTTCTGGATATAGCAGAAATATTTAAGGGTTTACATTGCCTTTTTTTTTTGCTTTTTTTTTGTTTTTAAAGCTTGTCAGACTGGATTTCCATATTCTGAACCCTTTCTTTTGGTCATTTTATAGGTATACAGTTGACAAATAAAGGTTTATATGTAATTGGCACTCACTACTTCAAACATACATATTTACACTGGTTACTCTGGGTAGATGCAAAAGCTCTTGGCCGTTTGCCTGAGATACAGTGAAGTTTAACTTATTTTGAGACAAAACAAAGGTTAAGATTAAATCAGTTTAATTTCTTGTTGATGCTTATTTCTGTTACATTAAGCTCTAAATGTATTTTTCAGACTAACCATAACCTGATCCAGAAACACTTAAGCTGTGATGAAACATAATTCCATATCCTGATATTGTAGCCTCTAATAGAAGTCCTCCCCTCAACGTTGTTTTTGTGCTGCTCTTCCAGCATTTCATATTCTGAATACAGTTTTTCTGTCCTTAGCCTGTGTTTGCCTTTATTCATCAGTGGTCTTTTGGAATTGTTAACAAGAGGAAAATCACACTGGGGAGTAAACCTTCTCCATATAAATAAATTTTAAAGGATCTTTGCTTAACGTTGCCTTGTTTACGTTGTGGAATAAGCAAAGGCCACAAAAGTTCTGTGGAGCAGCACCACAATTCATCTTGTGTGCATATAAAACCATAGCATCCTATTTCTTAACGATGAAGTTATCGTCTCTCTAAATGTCAACTAATCTTTAAATAAGTCCTGACATATCCTGCAATAGAGAAGCTAAATTCATGTCAAATCGTTAGGGATTTTTTTCACTGATGGAGTTTAACTATAAATGGAAAAGTATTCCTATCATGACTTGCTCTAAACCCAGGAAGGAAGGCAACAGCGTTGAAAAGTGTCTGAATCTATTGAAGATTATCTGCAAGCTTTCATTCCCCTGAGATGCTGAAGGTCCTTTCTGTTCTTCTGTCCAAAGATAAATGCTATGAAGCATTTCTGGGGTCCTTGCTATCCTTTTCTTTCTGAGCTGTCTATTTTTACTTGCCTTCAACTAGACAAACATCTCTGGCCTTGCCTTCTCTTTTTTGGTCATTTCTGTGTAGGCAAGTGTAGGAATCTCCTCATATCCTCAGCTGAAAATGCCCGCAGAAAAGGACTGTTGGCACTCCTTTATTTTCATAGAAAAAAGGCATGGGGAAGATAACACCGTTTCTGGTTGCATTCACAGGAAGAAAATCTAGGAAATCAGGAGCAGACCTGAGCAATACCTTTAGAGAAACTTCCCTAAAATTTGGACTGCCAAACATCCAGGTGAATCAAGTTACACTCTTGAGAACTGGATGTTCCCCATTAAGGCCCTTGCCTGAATGAGGGCTGACGTATGCTGCTCACAGCTGTTTCTGAGGGGAATGACGTAAATGGAGATGACATATAGGATCAAGAAATGCTGCCACCAGCCATATAGTCAATTAAGATGTCTTTGTTGAAGGAGAAATCACATTATTAAACCTAGATGTTCTGAAGCTAGCAAACTCAACTCAAGGCTATCATTGCTACTTTTTTCCAGGACGTTTCATCACAGACATCTGCCAGCCAGCTGTGTAGACTTTCTGTCTGTGCTAATTTGCAAAGTATTGTTGCTGGCCTTTAGCATTCAGAGCCATCTCCTTTTGGGCTCTTGATGGTCAAAAACTCATTTCTTGGAAGTATTTTCTTTCTCTGTTTAAGTCGGTTACTTTTGTTTGATTGCGTTTGATTTATTAGCTTTGGCATGGGCTTATTTTGTTGGGCTTATCTTGATTTTATAAAGCATCTTATAAATACAAAAGTGCTGACCAGTACAGCAAGAAACTGAGATTTCACTGACATTGCAGTACTGCCCTGCTGAAGACAACATCCTGCAGGATTCCTCCTTGTTCACCAACCTCCTTTCATTTTTGGAGCTTAATCTCTTAGAGGTGCTTTTATATTTGGTTAATGTAATTGCTTTGTCCTTTCCTGGAGCTTCACCTGGAGGATTTGGCTGAAAGGCCAGGAGGAGGGATGCTGGCTGGGCAGGTAGAGATGGTGCAGGACCTCTGCTTTCCCTGCTAACACTGCCCTCTCCTGGTTCTCTTCCTGCGAACCGAGAGCTCAGGACCCTTGCAGGTGCCAGATAAGAAAAGGAGAATTACACTGTAGGCTGCTTCTCTCGTTGTTTTCTCTCTCCCAGCCTCCATGGCCTCCCACACCACTGATGAATGGCGCTCTGAAATCTTTGCATTGGCCCGGGAAGTCACAAGGCAGCCCTGTCTTAGGGTTGAAGGCTCAAACCATCCCCATGAATGCACCAGCAGTGAGGTGGTTTGCAGGCTGCTGTAACTGGGGCTGCCTGGATTGCTGGGATTTCACTAGGCTGAGCAACCTGAAACTCAGAGGTAGTCCCTGAATCCCAGTCTCCTGGCTTTTAATATCCAGCACTGCTCCTCGCTGGCTGTTGTGACTCTTTCAATCCTGCTTGCTGACTGGACCTCTCCTAGGCTTATCCATCCATTGCGAATTTCTAACTAATAACTCTGCCAGGCTGTTGGAACCAGGCTAATCACCTATCCACAGCGTGCCATTTCTGAACCATTATGGGTTACTGCCGAATTCCCCCCTTCTCCCCCGGGAGCCCTTACAGAGCCCGGAGTGCTCCCCTCCCTCTCGTTTTCCCCACTTCCCCGGCTCATGTCACTCCGCAGAGCGGGATCAGGTTGCTCTTGCATTGTGATTCTTGGCAGGAGCCCCTCTCGGGTTCATGTGGCTGCGCTGTGAGTATGGCAGCCAGTAGGAACAAAGCACATAAGAACACATTAAACTAACATTCAGCACGCAAAGCCCAAATAATTTACTATATGCTACCCTGCCTAGTAAAGGGAACAGTGTAGCAGGCTCACCCTTTTAATTTCCTTTCTCGCACTTTTGTCTACAGAAGGCTGTACCATAACTTCCTTAAAAAGCGTTTATGTTTATTCTGTAGTCGTTCTTGGGCTGTTTGTTTTTATGCAGGATTTCTTGCAGAAACAATCTCCTGTGCTTTGCTCGATACCATCACTAAACAGAGATGTACTGTTGTATCTGATTAGAATTTTAATTGTAGAAATCTGACCTTTGCCACTGCATTGTGCTCTTACAGTGGTAAAATGATCCCTGTTGAGCTGCTGCCTGATAGTTCTCTCCTTTTAGAACCCATGATGAGCAGTGTAACAAAAGTGCAAAATACAGATCAAGAAATGTGTGCACTGATGAACAGTTATCCTTTCAGGCATGGAAAATGCCATTTTGACATTCTTTCCATATCATATATTAACATAGTAGAGTTCCAACACAAATATTAATCAGTTAGGAGTAAGAAATGTTGCAGAACTGACAGATAATATTAAAGGGAAAAAAAAATTTAAAAGAAACTTCAAATAAGGTGGTTGCTTACAGCTGCTCAAAATGACAAAGAACTTTGGATGCAGAAGCTTGGAATAAACTTCAGAATCCACCTAAGTGTATGTACCTTCTAACATATATGCTTGTCTTACATTCATAGGGGATATACTTTGTTAGGAGAAAATCATATGACTGAAAAAAAAAAAGAAAGGATTTTTAATATATAGTAATGAAAGGGCTGTCTGCTTGAAAGGTTATCCAACCTATCTATCCTTATCATCTGGTCTAGTAAGAGGTGCTGTTTCTCCTTGTTCTGTTAGATCCTTAGGCCACTGTGAGTACACTAATCCCTAAAATGCTTGCCCAAATTACAGCATTACTTGGGATTTTACACAGTTCACAGGCCAGCATGGACTTTATCAATTGCTGGGCAGATAAACAGGTTGCTGAAGGCAGATGTTTCCTGCTCTTCATTAAGTCTCTGTGGGCCCCTAATTTGGCAATGCCATCAGGCTCAGAGCTAAAAGCTGTGTTTCCATGTACTCCAGTATGTTGTGTGACATGGTTCGTAACACCACTTGTTGGGGAAACTGTTTATAAACTGTGGGCAGAGTGAATAATATAAAGTTTAAAATTTCATGTCCTGTTATGAGCCAAGTGATCTGAAAACGAATGATCCAACAGGAAATGCAGAGTTAGTAAACAAAAATTGTGTATGTTCCACTGCAGTTGTGTGTAGTCATCTTATGACTGAGTTAGGACAGACAGTCTCTGAAAATAAGTAATTCCACAGAAAAAAATAGAATTCTGGGTAACTCTGAGTGTATTCTGTATAATTATGCAACATTTCTATTGATTTTGTATAAGAAATAATCCTGAAGTAATGACCTACGAAACATCCTGTTGTTCACTAATAGAAGTCAAACTATTTAAAGTAATATACTAACAAACTGCTGTATCGCTTCTGGAATATGGTTGCTTTTAGAAAAACACAGAGGAAGTTTTTCCTCATATTTATCATAGAACAGTGTATTCAGGAGTACTTAAGCCCGTTAGTTTTCCCGTGTGGACACGGCCTCAACTGGGAAGGTCACAAACCCGGTCCCACGGAATGAAAAAGGGAAGATGCCAACCCTGGAAGGGCCCAGCATGTTACACCTCCGCCAGCTCCCTTTCTGCAAGTGGTATTTTATCTTAGAGCTGAGCCTGCAGGGCAGGTCTGTGCTACGGTGACCACACTGAATAGCAGGGAATGACCATGGCTCTGTGTGTTTCTTGCAGCTTCATGATGAGTTGGAAAAGGGGGAGAAGGAGAGCGCGGAGCTGCAGGAGTTTGCCAATGCCATCTTACAGCAGATAGCGGATCACTGCCCCGACATCCTGGAGCAAGTCGTCAACACGCTCGAGGAGTCGTCATGACCTCGGCCACCAGCCCCACTGGAGCAGCACCCCAGTGGCCAAGCCCAGTCAGTCCAAGGAGCCATAAGAGGGGAGAGCAACGTGAAAGACAGAAAACGGAATTGAAACTTCTGGTGCACCTTTTTCAAAGAAAACAAAAGCAAAGAAAAAAAAAAAACAACCTCTAAAAAACTGCGTGCTCTCTAGGTTCTTCCAGCCCATGATTAATCGGTCGCTTCTGCATTCATCTTCTCACTGCCTTTCTGCTTTAGAATCCGATTCCCCATTGACTTTGTTGGTGGTGACTTTGGCATAAAGCTAAGCAGAGCTCTTCCAAGTCTACTGAGCAAAGCAGAGGGGATCCACTGGACACAAGCAGCTCTAGCTCTCCATGAGGTTGCAGAAGGGTAACCCTTGCCTTTCATTCATATGTTGCTTTTTTCATTCTTTCATTCTTTCTTTCTTTCTTTTTTTTTTTTTTATTTTCATAAAAGCTGAAAGCCTGAATTTCATAGTGCTAAAACCAAACCTGAGCGTGCTCTGATTATGGCTCGTGACTGGCCAGTATCAGGTAGCCTAGCTCGGGTCTCGCTGCCTGTCTCAGTGTTCCTTATGTTCTTAAATAACAGAGAGAGGAAAGGAAAGTTTCCCTTCTTGTTCCTGTTAGTCGTTTCATCTAGCAGCTGGGAAACAAGGTAGGCATACTGGTACTTTCTGTTTACTTAACTTGGAGTTTTATTGTTCACTGGTCTGACTCTGACGTGTTAGGTGGGGCATTTGTTAAGGTAACTGTTTTCATCTGTTGATTTTTGGGGGGGATTTAGATGAGGTTTCTCATCACAGGTCTGTGTCTCTTGAGTTCTTATTTTATAGAGAGCTCTCTCCCTTCAAGCAGGTGTGGTCAACAGATCAGCTCCCAGCTTCGACTTGTATAGTTTGTCCACTGTCAATTTTTCAGGCCACAGCTTTGTGAACGTTAGCTGTCATCAGAATAGTCTTAGGTTTTGTAAATGAGAAAATTGCATCATTCAGCTTAAAAGTATAATTTTAAAACTAAGTTAGGTAAATCAGTAACATAGTTCTTACTATAATTATAATTTAATTTATTTTGGTTTAGCTTAGGTTGACAAGGAATGAGTTTGAGTTCAGAGCAATAACCCGTTCTTATGAAGAGGATCATCTCTGCTGGAGTTGACACCCAGCTGAGTAGATAGGTGTAAAATCACAGCTTTACTTAAACCAGTGCAATTCTTATATGTATATGAGAGGCCTTAGTCTTATTCCCATCCATCTTTGGCACTCGTTAAAGCCCCTGCTGATAGGTAATATGACCTGAAATACCAGGTCAGTTTGTCATTGTGGTAGCAAGTCAGAATCCTATTTTGTGAGTAGGACTTGGGCGTTCATTCTTGGACTATGCATTAATGGGGAGACACGTTTTTTCCTGGCTGCCAGTGGTTATGTGTGTCTGGGGGCATCTGCAGGACAGAACCCTTTAACACGTCCCCATGTGCTCCTTAAAGGAGCTGTTCCCCTTTGGCTGTCTTATATTACTTAGGAGAACAAGGGGAGGCTGAAAAGAGACCAAATATCAACACAGCAGTGGAAGAAATCTTAGTTTTCTAGTCACTAGCTAATTATGAACCCTCTCAGTAAACCTCCCATTCAGAACCTGCAGTTTAATACCATATAACTTACTACATTTTGAGTTTAATCACTAAACAGTTATTGCTAAGGAAAATGTTCCAGGCCCTTTCAGGAAAACTACAACTCTTAGGGCTTTCAAATCCACAACGTAGGTCCCCTGTAAGTCTTTCACCCTTTATTTTTATCTTTAGAAGTGACTGATTGCTCCCAATAGAAAGGAACTCAGCAAAAGTTTGAGTAAGGGAAGATGTACCCTGTATTTTTTTCAAAACCAGCGCTGAAAATTGGGCAAAACTGAAACCCGATATACCTGTAGACTCTATTGAAAAATAACTGATCTAAAATAAATCACATCCCAGTTGATTCTACTGTAATGATTCAGCAGAAGGAACTGGATCCATAGCCACGGTGTCTACTAGGAAGAACTATGTAAGTCTCCACAGAAGGGGTGATTCACACCTCTTCCATGTTTTGAACTGCCAGTGCTTTGCAAATCAGCCTGTGTCTGAAGCTTTTTACTTTTTTGTCATGGCTGAGGAGAGTAATGGGAACCTGAACGTGTGGACGGTGGGGGAGCACCGGAAGGCGTGCAGACAATGACTGTCCGTACCGCTGAGCCGTGCCTCATCCCAGATCCACCCCTTTGGTCCCATTATTTGAGTCAGCACGTTTCGATAGGAGAGGAGCTGTTGTTTTGAAATCTTTCCTCTTGCTTTTTCTTCATCACCCCTAATTACTCACTCAAGGAATTTAATGCCGCCTGTAAAAGCATCAGAAGCCATCAGCCAAACATCATCGGGCCACCGCCACCCCTCCTGACTATCTCATTAACTTATATGGTCAAATCTCCAGCTGCCCTGGTTCCCTGCTGTAAAACAATCCTTCCTCTGTGAGAAGCTGTGGAATTTCTCTTATCGATGGTTCAAATGACTCCTGCTTGTAAACCTCTTACTGAGATGTTCCTTGATAACGTTCCTGCTGCAGGCAGGGACAGGGGGTGGGGATGGGAACGATGGGCGGTCACTTCGGGCTGTTATTTCAATTCCCCTGCTTTACTGCAGTGCCCGCACATCACAGGGACGTGCCGGTTCTTCTGCATCTCTAACTCAGTTTGGGGCTGTGTTTCTATAGTTCAAAGTGCCCCAGCCAAAGGCACGGTGCTGTCAGGGCAGCGTGTGCAGGATCGGTGCGTCGGCAGCCGGGTGAAGCTCACTGTTTACACATCTCCAGGCCTCTTCCCGGAGAGGATTTGTCAAGCCTGGCTAGTTTTCACGCTGGCCATTTGGTCCTTTATCTCCCAGCCACACACCTGCTGTTCCTCCCATCTGGATTGTTGGGCCTTTGTGATTTTTCTCGTTAACCGCTGTTATCTTCTAGATCTTCTGGGCTTCCCATCTTAAGCATTGATCTTAGACCTCTACAAAGTGCTTTTAGGGAGAGAGCAGATCTCGTTTAGGAACAGTCTTGATCCGACTTGATCTCCATTGAACCATTTCAGGTAATCTTCTGATCCTGTGTCGACAGAGATCTTGTGGTGAATAGCTTGAGGAACTTTGGGATTTGGGAGGTGCTGCTGGCCACGATTTAATGCTGAACCTGGCCACTGCAGGCTTTTTCCTTTCACTCGTGTGGAGTGCTGCACCATTGGCCTTAGGGCAACAAAGGGATTTTATTATCATAACCCGTCGTGGGATTGCGTGTCAGGCACGTGGCAGAAGGGCCAGATGTGTGCGTACGCTGCAGTGCTCATCCAGTTCTCTAACCCACCACTGCTCTTTTAAGATCTAATACCCAAGTGTCAGCAGCCAGGCAGATGCAGACAGTTTTCCAGCACAGCAGTCCTGCAGTGCAGCAGCTCTAGGAAATCAGGGGCCCTTCCCAGGGGCCCTTGGGAAACTTGCTTTTTCTTCTCCTGTTGAATGTTCCATTTTCTATGAGAGCTGAGAAAGTTTTAATTGCTTTAATGTTACTTTTTTTTCTCCCAATCTGTCATTTGTAGAGAAACTGAGAGATGTAAGGACAGAAGGAGCTGTCTGTAGAAGATTAAACAGGTCATTTTAGCAGGGTTTGGGCTAAAAAATAACTGAAGCCTGAAGCCCACGTAAAGTGTAAAAGCTGACACTGCTACCACGCTTGTTCATGATATCCATGAGTCCAAGTCCATATTTTTCTCTGAATCCAGCCTCATGTAAAACACTAAAAGGACATTACAACACTACAGTTGCAGGGTGAGGACATGAGCACTGTTTGCAATTGGAAGAAGAATTGCCTGGCACGCTCCCAAACGAAGCTCTAAGCTTCTAGTATTCTCTCTCATTTTGACTGCCTTTAACCAGCTTTCCCTCCATAAAATGCCAAACCCTCTTTAGGAGTGTCCAGTTTTTGCCAAGTCCCGGGGACAGAAGGTAAAAGGCCGACGTGATGCACGAAGCTGCCTGTGCCGTTTCTGGTTGCACGGCTGGAATATCCCTTCTCTAGCTTTCTTTCTGGTACTTTGGGGCTCTCAGGAATTTGCACACGGGAGCATAAATGTCGTAAATCTTGTGGGCATAACCTTGGCTTTTTGAACCAAAGGGGCATCTCTTTTCATTTGCCCTGTAGTTCCCACCCATTCTGCTGCTAGTGGTGCTCAATTTGTTGGGAAATTTCTACATCTGACGAAGGTTGACAGGGTTGAGTCCCCACTCCTGTACCCATTGCCAATCGTTTCCACTGAAGGGGTCTTTGCAAAGGACCAGAGTCACGTACTGACAGCGTTTTAAAGCAGAAATTTCACTGCTTAAGTAACACATGTATCCCTCAAATGACTCCAGTTGAAATGCAAAAGGGAAATAGTAAAATCAAGGCATCTGGTATTTCAAGGAAGCCTCCACTCAGCTCACTGGAAGAGGGAGCCGGAGAGGACGCGGAAGGCTGTGGATAACTAACACTGCCCCAGCGAAGCCGGCGGGGTGGGAGGGTCGGGCACAGGGCATCGTGCCTGGCAAGGCCAACTCTGCTCACCCCTCTCTTCAGCGTGGTGAGGAAAAGGAGGGTCGGGAGGGTTTTTAAGCAAAATAATGTTTTTAATCGTTTTTTCCACGTAAACGGAAGGAACCTTACACAACAGCAGATCCTTCTGAACAAAATGGCTGCGTCCGCTGACTGTTTTTAAAAAAAAAAAAAAAAAAAAAAAAAAAAAAAAAAAAAAA
>VXAY01007247.1:783227-810286 GCA_013399855.1 Oxyruncus cristatus | reverse complement strand
AGCCCCCGCGGCGGGCGGCCGCGACCGCGGACAGGGGCTGTCGGGGGGCCGAGCCCCCGGGTGAGCCCTCCCGCCACACGGAGCAGCGGAGGGGCGACCGGAGCGCGGGCTGCGGGTTGGCCCCGGAGGGCCTTGGTGGAGTTGCTGCGGTGGGACAGACCCGCTGTGACAGGACAGACGCTGCCGGGGCATGGGAGGCCACCCTCCGGCACGAAGGATGTTGCTGGGGTGCGAGGGATGCTCCTCTGGGATGGCAGGCACTGCGCCGGTGAAACAGATGTTCCTCAGGCATGACAGACATGAGTTCAGCAAAGCAGATGTTACTCTAGTAAGATGGACGTTACTCGGGGCACGGGGATGTTACTCTCGGACGGGGACCCTTTCCCTGAGCGTGAGCACAGCAGCTTTCCAGGGAGCACCCCAAGCCCCCAGCCCACACTGTCCTCTCCTACGTACCTGTGATGTGGCACGAGCCATGGCATGTGGCGTGGGAAAGGGTGCTTGTGCACATGGAAGCAGAGATGAGTAGTAATGGTGTGCCTGGTTTCACAGTACCAGGACACGAGCATCCCGGTTATGTCTGAAGCAAACACGCTGTTTTATGAAACTTGGGGTTTTTTTCTGGGAATTACAGTGCAATACTTCCCTTAGTGATAGGGGTAAAATAACTTTCCCAAACATATTTTTGTGTGCTGTCATACACTTGATTGTGTATGACAATGTCATACAATTGCCTCATGGCAATCAAGTAGTTTTGGTAGTTTTCCTCTGCCATTAGTTGAGTATCCCTGTCAGTCTCTCTGTCCAACTTTCACCTGCCTCTTAATGCCCCGCTGCCTGCACCCACATACTCACCTGTTCATCTTTGGGATTGTGGTGCTTTTCCGTGCAGAGCTGTTCCACACACACGTACCAGCACTTTTGTTCTTTCTTCAGTTTCTTCCTACCCAAAAACTTGGGTTGCTTGTGCATCACATTCCTTGTGTGCACCTGCACATTTCCAGTGTAATCTGCTCTACTCCACGTCACCTGCACGTGCAGACTGTCTTCTGCATGGATGCTTCCTCGTCTGCCTGTGTGTCAGGGGCCCTTTCCTATTCCCCCTTTCTTTGGGCTTTTGTGTCCACACAGCCTCGGGCACACGGATACAAAGGGCACACAAGGTATCTCTCTCCTTTGCACTCACCTTCATCTCTCTGTCCCTTCAGAGCCTGCCTGGTGCATGCAGGTTTCTAACGCCTCCCAGGCTTAGATCAACACTCAAGTGTAAGCCTGTCATTGTCCTTCCTTCCCATGTTTGCTGCTGGGCATCTACACGTGAGCTGAAGGGACCACTTCTTCTGGTGGTGGGAGGTTTAACCTGCAGGTGCCTGTCTTCTGTCACACAGATGCTGTTGAGAACCAACTTGCATATGTGCTCTTCTTCCCAAAAGAGAAAGAAGTGGGCTTTCTTAAGTTGGCTG
Organism: Oxyruncus cristatus; assembly: GCA_013399855.1. Classification (NCBI taxonomy): domain Eukaryota; kingdom Metazoa; phylum Chordata; class Aves; order Passeriformes; family Cotingidae; genus Oxyruncus; species Oxyruncus cristatus. Next base: position 808,823 of record VXAY01007247.1, on the reverse strand, counting down.
GAGAGACACTTTTCTTAAACCAGTGTCCTATGCAGGGACACCTGGGTTTATCCAAGGTGAAGGTTGGGCACTACAGGAATTCAGGTGGAATGTTTTTTACCCCAAGTGTCCAACGTGAGGGGTTAGTTGCCACATGTGCAGTGGAGCTAGCCTAAGTATTCAGGTTTTTAACTTCTTTAAAGAAATTTGCTGAGTATACAGAGAGAAAAGTGTGAGGTTGAGCTGCCAGTGTGGGGTAGGAGGCAGAGCTGGGGGAGTGAGCTGGCCCCGTTCCAGCCGTGGGTTTCCTCTGCTCACAGGCTCTGTCACTCACTCACGTTTCTGTGCCCAGAGGTGTCTGTGTGACATTCCTTCCTTTTGGAAAGGTGTCTCTCCCTAGCTCCTTCAGTATTAGCACTCCTCTCCTCTTGGTAGCTGTAAGTCCCCGTGTCCTTTCCCTTGTTTCAAGTGCATGTACAATGAAAATGTCCTTCCACATGTGACTGACCTCTGTTTAGGAAAGCTAAAGCTGAAGTCATGGCTGCAGGCTCCCAGGCCTGAGAAGTCTTCTCTCTCAGCTCCCTTCCCTCCCAATCTGCCAGAATTTATGACATCAGTTGAAAAAAATGGAAGTTTTGAAAAGAATTGGATCTAGAAAGTTGGGGGGTCCTATTTTTTTTAAAGAGAAATTAACACTCTTGTATAGCAAAGTATCCAGGAGCTTGGTCTTTTAGGAAGAGATCAAATACTGTGAAATTTTAAAAAATTAATAAATCAGTGCAGTCACCTTTAAGCTATTTGTCCCTTTCTCTAGCCCAGTAGGCCTCTCTGTTTCTGGACTGCTCCACATCTTGTGTCTTTTGTCCTGAAGTAGTTGGGCTTGGGTTTCAAGGCACACAGGGAAACCAGTTATTTTCTGGAAACTGCATGATTGCTCATTTAAATGAATATAAATTGTTTCTATTCATAAGACCTTTTTTTTCTAACAGCTGATCAAAGTTCGAGTGAAAACCATTTCATCCTTTCCAAATAAATTGGACACACACTGAGCATTTCAGAGAGACTTTGAAACACAGAACTTTTAAAATCAGGATGTGGATAGCCAAGGCTTGTTGTTATGTAAGACAGGGCAGTCTGTGATTTGATTCCACTTTTGCATAGAAAGGGACCTTTGCTTGCTGGGAAAAGGCATACAGACTTCATTAAAACTGAAGGCAGCACAGGGAGGACTCAGGGGAATTTCTCCAGGACTGGAAAAAATCCTTTTCTAATGTGAGATTGAAGGAATGTAGACCTAGGTAGCATTTCAGAAAGAACATGGTGTGATACCTGAGCGCTTTCAGCGGTTCTGAGGGTGCTAGGAGAGCTTTCTAATACAGGAGAGAGAACTTAAGGCATGTGGCTGGGCATTTAAGCTCTGTTAGAAACAGGCAGTGTTTCTAACAGCAGGGTGATTAACCATCGGAACAAATAACCAAAGGCAACTTTAGCTCCTCCAGCTCTTAAAATCTTCAAATAAAGACTGGGTGTCTTGTTGGAAGAGGCGCTTTACTGAAGTTCCCGGGCTCACTGCAGAGATAACTGGCTGAGACCATATGGACGGAATTAGAGACGAGCCCGGACCCTGTGATCCGCCGCCCCCTTCCAAGCTCTGGCTTAGGCCTCGCTAAAGCTTACGCAAGCCTTCCCCTGCTCTGCGTGAGGGGGAGCGACGGGGTCGCTGAGAGCAGATTGTCGCTGTTCCCACAAAGTGGGGATGCTCTCCTGTGCCTTGTCACCGCACGTCCGTCCGTGCTCCGCGGGGGCGCTTTGTGAGGGCAGCCCGTTGTGGATGGCAGTCCGTGTCGGTGTAGGGATCCTTCCCCTCGTCCTTGGGAGCTGTAAAACAGGCAGTGAGCTCTGATGGCTTGCCGTGGGGCTGCAGGCAGTGCGGGGTGAAGAGTGCTGGGTGTCTCTTCCAGTTCTTGGGGCTTGGATGACTCAAGGCAGAGTTCGGCTGAGTTTACCGGAGCAGCTCCTTGTTCTTGCTTCTTTTTTATTCCTTTTTTTGCCTTCAGAAAGGGAACTCATCAGGGCTCTGACACCCGAATGGCTACACTGGTGCTGTGGCCCCTGTTTCTCATTGGATTTTTCCTGTTACATTTCCTTTTCCCGTTACATGGTCCCGTCGCACCACGTGTAGCCAGGACTTGCATCTCTCCTCAGGCTGAAGAGTCCTCCATGCTTCTCTGAACAGCTTTCGTGCTTCCTGGGGACACTGCCTGGCAGGGAGATGCTGAGAGCAAATGATGGGGAAAAAAATGCCCTTGTGACTGGGTGCTCCCAACCCAGTTGCCCCCAGCAGCCCTATTCTGAGCTGCCCCATCCCCACAGTGTTTTTGGAAGGGTCCTCCCCAGGGCCTGGCAGCAGCAGCAGACGGTGAGGGCTGTGTGAACCCCATCTCTTCCCCTCAGTATGTTTACCTGTCTAAATTTAACTCCCCAGGCGGCTTCATCCATCCTGAGCCGACCTGTTCTCTTGCGGCTGAGCTGTGGGTCTGGCTCCTGCTGCAGCGTTTCCTGGCTGCCTTGGGCTGGTGGTTTGCTGCTCGCTCCCTCTCTCCGGGGGATACTGGCTCTTTCGAGGTCCCGGGCAAGCCAGTTCTCCCTCTTGCAGGTTTTATTTTTAAACCTGGTTGCACAGCCCTCAGGACTGGAGGGTCCCTTGTCCTCTCATCTCTGGTTGCTGAGTATTTATTTCACAGCAGGCTTCAGGAAATCTCCCCTTGTCCCGCTACAGCCCACAGTTGTTTTTCTTCTGGCTGTGGTTGCTCCCAAACAGACCAGGCATGCTGAGTTGCCCCCTGGCCAGCTCTAAAGGGACAGTGCCTCTTTCTGCTCCCATAGGGATCCCAGCAATGGGGTCAGTAGGTGACTCCCCATGAAGGCATCTTCCTTATTTCACTTTGTTCAGAGCTGGGCTTCCCCAAGCTGGCTTTTGTCTGAGTTTGTTTGATAAATGAGTGATGTGCCCCTCGGCTCCCGAGGAGCTGGAGAGAGGGAGAAGCAGAGGAGAAGGAATGCTCCTTTTTCTGGATGGAATTCACTTTCTTTAGTGTTTCTGAGTTTGGGACAGTAAATATGGCCCAACCTGGCAGCCTTCTTCATCTGAATAAAACCGTCAAGATCAAACCATTCATGTCCTGCAAGAGACCCCTAATTGATCTCTGCCTTTCCGGGCATGCCTGCTGTGTCGTGTAGCTAATGCTGTGGTCTACCACATGAGAGAGATGGTTTGAATCCTGGCCTCCTCTGCCGCTCTTTGAGCTAACCCGGTGGCCTTGTGCTTAATACTCTCATATTCAGAGGGAAGGTAGTGAAGGCCAGGGTTTTCAGCAGTGACTGGTGATTTGGGGTATCCAACTTGAAATGCTGTCAAAGGTCCCATTTTGTTGTTTGTTGGGTTTTTCTTCCCCCAGGGTTCAGCTATTTCGGCTACTTGGGCAGGTTTGATTACTCGAAATGCCTAGTCCGTTTTGCAAAGCTTAGTCTCGGGATCTGGAGCAAAACAAAGTGATATAAATCAATGCACAGCATACCAGGGATACTCAAATGGAATGAGTCTTCCTAGAGCGGGAATCAGTTTGTGGCCAGAGAGCTCATGGCACTGTTGAGTGCAGGGATTTCTAAAGAGTTCTTGGTTTAGATTAATTTGTGGTTTTAAGTAGCTCGTGGGAAAGGCTCGAAGGATTTGATAGTTTTTCTCTTAGGAAAAGAAAAGGAGAGCAACATTGTATCTTTGTACATATATAGAGAGAGATCTGTGAATACATATGAAGTCTTGGTTTGAAGGATTTGAGGAAAAATATGTTTTCTGTATAGTGTCCCATCTTGGAAGTGAAGGAGACTGAAGTGGCTCAGTGGAACATGTGTCTTGGGTTTGTTTTTTCCCGTCATTAAAGTCAGAGGGTTAACAAAACTCATAGGAATACTAATATTTCAGTGGTCCCCCTAAATTTATCTTCATTTTCCAGTTGTTCTGTATTTAGCTTCTTGGCTGGTTTGGTATCATTGTTTCACTGAGTCCTGAAGCATCGTAGCACCTCTATTATGGATAAGCTGGAACTCTAAAGCAAATTAAATGAGAATCTCTCTTGCTTAGCTGTGAAAATGTTTCTGAGCTTTGTTACGCATCACAGCGTCGAGAGAAACTTATGATCCCAAATATGTCTTCATTAATGGAACACTTTTCAGAAAAAATAATTTTGTGATTGTCGGGTTCATTACTCCCTGAGGTGTTCCTAAGTCTTCTGAAATTGTCTCTAATCATAAAAAATTGATACTGTACAAAAGAAAATTAAGTTACTTTTTTTCGTCCTCTTTTTACAGATCTAGCTATTCTGCAGGTTTCTTTATTATATACTGTGGCCCAGATTTGTTAATAATTTCTGTAATTATTGGTCCTGGCAGCATGTCAGGGTTTTGTTTAGTAAATATTTTATCATTATCATCTCTGTGTCACAGCTTGGAAGGTTTGTAGTATCCTGTGGGTGTTCTCACTGTCAGTTCTGCCCAGTTTTGCATCTCTGAAAACTGACTGAAGCTTTACAGTCTTGCATTGAGACGATGCAGACATTCATGGGGTAGCTCCGTTACTCCACATGCTGTACTGGAAGCTTCTGGGTTTGGACCAAAATGTCAGCTCTTGCTCCAGTGCCTGGTGTGTACAAACCAGATTTCTCTCCCACATCTGCAGCCTTGTGGGTGGCTGCAGCTGTTATTCCACCTGCGGAGATTTCACAGGCTGCCATATAGGTAGAGCAGAGTGAGTGCCTGTGAATTATGACCAATTACCTGTCCCAATTTCTTTGCTGTTTTTATAACTAGTCCCCATTTCCACCTATTCTTAACAAGCTGCTTGGGAGTTCTGCCAATATACAAAATGAACTTCTAATAATTTTTTATTAATGGCAAGGAAGTTTTCAGCTGGATAAGCTTGGTGAGCGCGGCACTGGTTTTTTTAAGTTTTTATTGAAGCTGCACGGGCTCTCTCAGCATCTCGGGCTTTTCCCAAGAATCCTGCACAATCCTGAAAGGCTTGAGAGTTGCTTGTCTCTTCCATAGCACGCTGAGAAGATCTAAGAGTGGGTCTGTATTTCTGCGTGACAGTCACACCTCAGTGGTATAAAGCCCCATCGCACGTAATAACCAAAACTTTTACCCACAAGGCATACAAATCTTCTTTACCTTCTAAGAAAATGGTGCTGATTAGGTCAGACTCGCACACCAGGAACAATTTACTGTCTCGGTTTGGCTGCTTGCGTTCAGTCGTGTCTGTAGCCGTGCTGGGCGTTTCTGCCTGTGCAGCTCTGACACCCTTCCAAAGCCCATGAAAGAAGGGAGCATTTCTGTGGGCACAGCTGTGCCCGTGTCGCCGTCTTCGCCAGCACAGCAGCGTTCACTGGGGTGTTGGCAGGCACGTGTTTTCATTATATTTTGTTTTCACTCAATGAACTAAAAAAGTTTTTGTGGGATAACCTTGGTAGTGTGGACCAGGCCCTACTTATAGAGGCCAGGCAATGCTTCTAAGTCAAGCATAAAAGCAAGCTAGAAGCAATAGGAAAAGTGGTTATGTTTAGACGGAGTTAGTTAACACAAACTAAGCCTTACTTCAGCCTGTGGACAAGGCTGAAATAGGAAATGTGTTTAATGAAATACATTAGAGAGAAGGTTCTGCCAGTTTGTTGCTGCTTTTGATAGACCTGGGTGAGATCTGAGCTGGCAGATCTCGTGCTTCATGCAGTTAATGCCAAGCCAAGCAGGTGGAAGGTGACCATCACAGGATGGCTCCGAGCAGGCATGGAAAGCTTTGCCTGTTACCTGTACCAATTCCTGCTCCTCCCTGAGGCAACAAGGAGGATTATCCTCTTGTTCCCAGCTGGTCCAGTAAGTCATTCTTCCTCCTGGTAAAAGGTGATCTTCACAAAGCCCAAAACCTTCAGGTTTAGGATTATCCAGCAGACCTGCCTGCAAGTGAATGTGTATGCTGGACTGTAGGATATTCTGGGAGCTGGAGTAGGGATAGGGAATTCCTGTGGAAATTGTGGCTCATTCACATCTTAGTACAGGTGTCAGAGGCTGCCATAGGGTGGTCAGAGCTTTCTAAACTGAGCCTGGGAGTGAAAGAGCTCAAAAGCAGCACCCTTCCCAAATTACAGGTTGACATCCAGAAGGTTCATCAATCTAAGAGGTGCTGGTCTGACATCAAAACCTGCAGTCGCTTGAACATGATCAGTTCTCCCTTTGATTCTCAGACAGATGTTGCTGGTCTGCTCAGTCAACAGTTGTGACTCCACCTAAACACATTTAGCTCCTCTGTCCAAATGTACGGGAGCATTTGGCTTTTCATAGCAGCATCGTCACATCAAAGTCACCGCTTTATGCTGCCACTCTTGCCTTGGTAAGGCTTTTTCTTGGCATAGCTCAGCACTGTGCTTGAGTGGATCTTCCAGGCCATCTTGATGACTGGCAATCTGAGGTCCTGCATCTGTGACTAGTCCCTGCAAATTGATGAGCTCTGTGGTTGTGGTGCGGTGCAGACTTGCATGTTCACAGCCATTGTCCCTGAAGGAGCGCGTCAGTGACAGAGTGGCCTTTTCAAAGTTTACAACCTTGTGTTTGGGATATACCGCTCTCTCTCATTGTCCTTGCTTCCACAGAAAGTTCTGGCTGGTTATTTCTGCACTGGGCAGAGGTTTCTGGTAGTTGTACGTCTGCCTAAAGATGTCTTCAGAAATTTTAAAGATGTCTCCAGATTACTGGAGTTGGAATTCGGCTTTTGTTTGTGAGGTTTTTTGGTTTTTTTTTGGTTTTTTTTTTTTTTTTCTGCAGAGAAATAATATTAAATAAGTAACAAGTTATAAGAGGTAATTTGGTGTTTTCAGAGACCCGTTTACCTTTTCCTTTCCAAGATTTTGCAAAACCAACCTTTGGGTAGAGATCTCTAATCTTGTATGCAGATGAAGAGATGCTGCTTTGGAGGGCATCCATGCACACCCCACGCCTCATCTGTGTACAAAGTGAGTTGCTGTTTCTCTGCTGCTCATCTGACACCATGGACCACTTCCCCTAAATTAAAGTATGTAATTACTCCGTAATATTTCAGGTTTCTAAAAATGTCTGGGTGCAGGTGTATTCCTGGACTTCTAAAGGGAACCTCTAATGTGGATAAGCCCATTGCAGACATCCATGTGCTTGGAGCAAATGTGCAATCCCAAAGTGCTGAGCTGGTAAAATGCAAAAGCTCTCATAAGCAAACATGGTGTGTTCTAAATTGAAATTTTCAGAAGAAAAATGTGTTTTTCCATGGTGATGTTTCAAAACCTAATGATTTCTGTTTCCACTTGACATTCAGACTTAAATGTCCTTTAAGCCTTTCCTGTAGATGGGGGTGACATTAGCCTTCTTCCAGTCCTCTGGGATATCCTAAAATCTCCATGACTTGTCAAAGGTTATGGAGAGCAGCCTCGCAATGACATCAGCCAGCTCTCCTAACATCCTTGGTGGATAATATCAGGGCCCATACATTTTTACAGTGCTGGCAGACAGAGAAAATTCTGGTAAAACGTTTTGAATGTTTTGTTTCTATCAATAATATCTTCCCCCTGCCCGTGCAGTTTCATATCAAAAGAGTTTGGCATTGGTTGTAGTATGAAATAGGATAATATTTTGACCTTTCATCCCTATTTGGGATGCAGGAAAATGCTGAAATCCCAGCCCTTCTTGGGGAACAGAGATTCCATTCTCTGACCAGATCCACAAAAGTATATTTCCACTGGTTTTGCTGGCTGGCTACTCCAATACTTTGTCTGTGATGACTTGTAATTCACTGCAGATTGAATCTGTGGTGTGTCCACATGGCTGGTCTGGAGAGGCTGAGGGCAGTTAATCTTTCTTGCTCTGTATTGTGCTTTCAAATTAATATCCAGATTTCTTTCTCAAGATAAATTTTCCTTCCAAACCAGCATTTGGTAGTGCACTGCCCTACAGCTGCCTGATGCATGTTCCATGCACAAATGAGGATTCTGGTGCTCTCTCGGTCTAGCTACAGGCTGTTACATGAAATCAGGATGTTTTAAAGCTTGAGAGACAGCTTCTTGGTCATCTACTGTTTGCAGTCTCACAGGCTGCTATATATCTTTCTCCTCAGAAGTTACTTCTTCCCCTCCCCACCAGTGGGGAGCTTTTTCCTGCCGGGCTCTGCGCAGTGTGTCTCTGAAGCAGTTTTATGGTGCTCCCCAGAAGCATGCTTTTGTCAGGCTGCCTCAAAGAGTAATCCAGAGAAAAGTCTCTGAAGCAAGAAACGTCCTTTTCTGTCTGGCTTTGAGGTGTTATCTCCCCTCTTCCAAAATGCAGTTGGCTCCCTCTACAACCCTAAGCTGTTTTGTTTGGAGCGAGGAGAGCTCAGAAAATCAAGGGAGGCCACACACATAAACAACTGTGTGTGAAATCAATTAATCTAAATGAGCAGGAGACATATTCTTGAAGGAGAAAAGACTGGTTCTCACAGAAACCTCCCTTGTGTATGGCACTGGCGGGACTGTTACAAACATTACGTCACTGGAACAGTGATGAGCTAGGTGAGTATTTTAAACTTTTTGGGTAGTATTGGCCAATATTTAGAGGAAGAGTGGTGTTTGACTGTGTTGGAAGAGCATTCCACACTCTCTGTGAGTATTTTAACAAGTGATTTTCATTATGGAAACGCTCACAGATACAGTGGTAGCAGGCTGAAGTAAGCACTGTTGAAGGGACCCAAATTTTGGCATCTTAACTTCAAATATTTGCGTGATAAATTTGGTTCCAGGCATTGCACTCACCCAGTCAGGGATAAGAAGCTATGCCTGTCATTCTTAAGTGTTTGGGTAATAGATACTGTCAGCATTATGTGCGCAAGCAACCTATAGGACAGGAGTTACTTGGAGGAGTTTCTGTGAACAATTTTATAACTCAAATTAGAGAAAAATCCTGTATCGCCTTTATAAAAACCTGATAAGAAAAAGAGGTTTCCTCAAGTTGTTTGTTGTGGACTATTCCTTGTCTCTGCGGTTGCAGGACGGTGAAACGGGACACCGATGTCCGGGGATTTCTAAACCTGGTTAGCTCTTGGTCACAGAGAGCAGCAGTGCCCAGCTCTCCCACAGGAGGAGGGTTATTCATGTGTCAGCATGTTGTGGTCCTCTGCTTTAGGATGCCCAGGGGTCAGACATTACCATCATATCCCAGTCCCACTCTTTACCTCTTTAAATGATAGTCTCCTCTCCTGGTCGGCTGGGGGAGCGATAACATGAGCAAAAAGCTGTGCTTGGCTCTCTTGGCTGAGGGAAGGACGTGGGGATGAGGCCTTGAGAGAGCACGAGCACTCTTTAGGGGATGGGAGCAAAAGATCGGGGAATCGAGGAGACAGCTACTCCACTCAACCTCTAAATTGTCACAGGAGAGGATGGAGCAGTGCAACTCTGAGAAATCAAAAGTCTCTGTGCTTGTAGTGTTACTCAGAATAAAGTCTTATCATGGCCATGAACCTTCTCTGGCCCTACATTAACTCCCATTTGGGAGTGAGGAAAATAGTAAGAGAAATTGTTTTGTGTTTCACGCTGAGGGCTCCTTAATGAATCACCCTCTGCTTAGGCCAGGTCTGAACTGAAAGTTCATCCTGTGGAGCAAGAAGTTCCCAAAGGCTTGAACTAAAACCAGCCATGTTAGGGAAAGCAGGCTGGGGGTCTTGATGGGTTACTCCTGCTCATGCAACCTCATTGTTATGTTTTTCTGTGATTTCTTGATTCATTTCTAGTATGGAATGGATTGTTTTCCTGATTTGAGAAGAAAAGGAAGTCTTTTACGACTAAGACTTCAGTGTGTAAGTTTTTTTAGTTGAGGTCGGGAGATTGCCCGGCATGGAAGCCAAGAAGATGCCTTGTGTTCCTGTGTGGCAGCTGAGAGCCCTTGTGGGGAAGGCAGAAAGCCCTCCCTGTCGCTTTCTGGGGGAAGAGATTCATCACCACACACAACCAGCTGGTGCCAAAACGCTGGCTGGTCGATGCTTCTGAGCAGCCACTGCCTTTTGTCATTCTTATCACAATAATTTGGCTTATTTGCTCTCTGATTTGATGAGGCTGAGAAGGAGATCTCAGGAGATCCCAGGCCCTCAGGGCAAAACCTCGGCTTCCTAGAGCTACGTTCCTTTTCCAACCCTTCCACAGCCCGGGCATGACCCACCCTGGAGTCATGTCTCAGGGGAGTTGTCTGCTGGAATACACCAAGTCATTTGCAAGTTATGCTGCTGAAATTCGTCTCCCTCAGGCACTTTTCTAGATCCCAGAAGCAACGACTGTGCTTCTTCTGGCACCCAAATATCACTGTTCAAGTGGCTTATTTTCCTCTAGTTTCACACCTGTGAAGGGAGAGTCCCAGCATGTTCATACGTCCACAATGCTTGTGTGGTGCTTACACCATTTCCTCTCACAAGCCTTTGGAGAAAGGGTAGATGCTGATCTCATCTGCTACACTCTCCTCTGGCACTGGGATAGAAACACAAAGAACACTCAACCACATGAATAAATTAAACTGCTAATTTCCAGGACCTAATTACAACTCTTGGGTTTGCCGCCTGACCTGAAAATAAAACTCCTCTTCCAAAGTTTCCTTGTTTTGGGGTTTTGTTTGTTGGTTTGTGTTGTTAAACAAAGCAAGTAAACAAGACCCACGCTACTGAGTGGGAGAGGATGGTTTGCCTGGTTTGTTTTCCTGTATTCCTCCTTGGGTTCTGCTCAGCCAGTTGTGCCCCACGCTGAGCTTTGGGAGGGGCATACAGGGCTAAATATATCTGCACTGCCTGTGAAATGCAGTATGGGGTGCTGCGTCATTTGGTGGAGTTTACTTGGAAACTAAGGTGGGAAGCCAACTTTTATTTTCAGCCTTCGGTCAGATGCATTGGTCAGTTGTCTCACCCAGATTTTTAGTCTCGATCAGGAGTTTGTCCTTGCGAGACAGACATAAAACCTACTCTCTAAATAAAAAGCCAAACTAATTGCAGCAACAAAATCACATTGGGGCAACCATGTTTTTCTTGTTCAGCAACCAGATTTACAGTCTGAGAGCTTCTTCAGCTAGGTTACCTTTAAAACCGAAAAAAAAGTCATAGCTCAAATATCATGGCTCAATGAGTAGAGGAGCTGGTGTGATGCTGTGAGCTCTAAATATATCAGAAAGAACTCCAGCACTGGCAGCAAACTGACAACTGGAGTCCTTGAGCTTTCACTTATGTTGGAACAGAAATGTATACCTCCAAGAAATGTGTGAGGAACAGATGCAACTTGGTGACTAAAAGAGGACTTTGGTTTTGCAATTTCTAGTTCTGCTTTTTGGCTTGTCTGCCTCTGCTGTTTCTGCTAGTGTGGCGGGAGTGATTCCATGGGAAAGGAAGGTCTTTCCACAGCGTGGAAATGCTGAGGGGTGGACACAGCTCAAGGAGGCCCCTCTAGTCTCTGCCACACACAGGCAACAGCAGCAGGGCAAGTGTGGCCACATTGGTGACACAAACCTGCTGGGGATCATCAGGGACTTAAGTAGGCAAAGGAGTGGGTGGAAACCCTTACTCTTTCTCCATGAGCTATCCAGGATCTCCTGCCTCCATATCTAACATACTGCAGTCACAACTCTGGCTGTTTAATACGCTTATCAACCTTCATCCTTATGCCTCTTTAAGTGAGGGGAATGCCAGTGTTGCTATATGCTTGTCTTATTATAAGAGGAGATAAGAAATCTTTTCGGTGTAAGAATTTTTACTTATCTAGCAGGATAAGAATGATGCAAATCAATTTCTGCCTTGTGCTTTATAGTGCCCAGCACACTGGGGCTCCTGAATGTTCCTTCAGCACGAGCCACACATTGCAGACCAAAGCCATACAGCTTCGTTGGCAGAGAGCTCCTGGCATGCTGGGATCCTGGTCTACAGTGAGGAATCCGAAGGCTCCAGGATATGAGCTTCATGTTATAATGACTATACAAATATTCCATATTTCTCTTGGAGGATTCACTTACGGGGGTGAGGGCTGGGAACTGGGATTTATGGAGGTAACCCAGGCTCTGTCACTTCTGTTAAGCCTGAGTGGCTCATTTCCTTCATGGGTTTCAGCTGGGTACTGATGACTGTGAGCAGCAGACAGTGCAGGGGATTACCACTGCATTTGAACCTCCCCAGGTGTAGTGTATCTTCTCTGTAACTCAGGGCCATGAGAGAGCAGATGGGAAGTTCTTTTCTTTAGCTTCCCCTGTGAGCTCTGCTTCTGGTCCTGCTTTTTCAGCTGTGCTGTGGTTCCTAGGAAGGTGGAAGGTAAGTGAACGATCCTAACAGATACTGTAGAAGTTTGGTAGCTTTGTATCTCCTTGGCTTTCCTGTACTTTGTTGTTTGGCGCTTTACATCTGCAAAGTGATCTGTTCCATACATCTTCCCCTCTGTCAGTACCAGCACCTCAGCCCTGAGGAGTTGGTGCAGCTTCTGTAGCTGGGATTACCTGGTTTCTGTGATGGAATGGTTGGGCTCAGGGAAGGTTTTTTTCCTAGCAGGCGTAGGCAAAATTAACAAATAACTGTCCTGCAGCAGCATGCTCTAGCTGCTGTATCAAATGCTGTGGCATAGGCTTAGTGCTCATGGCTTTTATTCAGCTGTTATGTGAAAAGTAAAGGCTGTCTGCACGATGTGCCAAAAAGATACCTCTCTGTTAGATGAGGAGGTGCTGTGTGGAAGTGTGTGTCTTACCTCAGATTATTAACTGAACTGTAATAGCATGTAATTAATCAGTCAGAAGTAAGAGGTGCTCCAGTGTGAAGTTTGCTCCCTTCCTTCTTTCCCCCTTAAGCCCTTCTCCCTATGACTGTTACCCCTATGGATCGCCTCCTGGCCAGGCATTCTGGCCATCTCATATCAGTGGGCAGGTTCCAGCCTAAGTGGTTTTGAAAAGCGTCTGTGGCCTTGCCTTGAATCCAGCTGTGGAAGGTGAAATTTGCTGGATTGGTCACTGTCCCTGCACAGAGGGCAGGTTGTGTGACACCGAGTGATAATGCTGTGCTCAAGTGGTTTTGCCCTTCGGTAATGCTTCTGATGCTCAAGCTGGAGTTTCTCTGGGAATGCTGGAGGTATTTGGTGTGTTTTTCAGTGTGTCAGTGTTCCCAGTCCCTAGATCCAGCCTGCAAAGGGCAGCTGATCTTGAGACACTGAGTTCCCAAACTGCAGGTTCCCAGCCTCCTCTACAGGGTGATGGCACCAGAGGCTGCGCTGGGCAGGAAAAATGTGCAGCTCTCCACCAGTTCTGCTCCGTGTTGCGAGTGTGAATGTAAAGCAGCAGCCTCTGCTCTCCCTTGGCTTCTCCATGGGCCTCTAGTTTTGGTGTCTTTGAGAGAACAGCTGATGGGTTCAGGGCTGCAGTTTTGGGGAGCAGTCTGGCCTTCAGGCAGCAATTCATTCGGCCATCCCAGCCAAAGCAACTGTGGTCTTCCCTGCCATCGGTGGGCACACTGCAAAGGCATGGGGCAAGAAGGGAAAAGCAGCCTCAGGACTGGGAAGAGTAGAGACAGAAAAGTAAATTAACATGGGGAGAGGATGTGGTAACCCGGCTGTGATACAGCACAGGGGAAGGAAGGTTTGATCACCCACCTCCCAGTACTGACACTGGTGAGCCTGGCACAGAATCTCACATAACCAATGGGCAGTGGTGTGTGTGGAAGGAGATGGAGGGGATGTGGTGACACAGAAGATTAACCCCACTGCCATGAGCTTTTCTCTGTTGTCATCTATCTCCTGTTCTGTATTTTCTCAGCCTTGCTTAGGTAAGGGGCCGTTAGCTCCCAAATAAATCCTCTGGGTTGTTGATATTCTGTGTAGGAAAGCTGCAAAGAAACCCCATAGCTGCAGAAAACAAAGTAGGAGATAACTATTTTTTTATTTTTATTCCTTAGTCATTGCTGAGCCACTGTTCCAGGAAAAAAAAAAAAGAAAAGAAAAAAAAATAGAGAGCCATGTCACAGGAGAAATGATCTTTCTCATGGGATATAAAACTTTGGGTCTGACCGGTGAAGGTCTCCTGGCACTGATGCTAATCCTGCGCAGGTTTGGCTGTGCAGTACTTGCGTAAAACACGTGACAATTCCTTCTGCAGTTGCAGTAGAAATTTCTCATTTCCTAAACAAGCGTGCTGTGTTCCTGCGTCCTGGTAAGCCTCTGCTGTGTGCTGCCCCAGCAGCCCTGCCTTAACAGCTCGGCTCGTTTGCTGGGTGGTTTGGAGCCTTTTGATGGAAGGCGCTATTTAATTATCAGCGGTGTTATGTTCCCGGAGCTCGCTACATGAAAGCAAAATACCGGCAGTCTGTAATTAATCTAAGCTAATGTGCCACTGTTTACACTCCATCTCCGAAACCAGACAGATGTAAGAAGACACCCAGCCTTGATCTGGGATCCTCCCAGGTTATTTCTGAGCTATCTTGGGAGAACTGCAGCGAGCGTATCTACCCACCCCGCAAGTGCCTCAGAAATGAGTACCTTTAACTTTTCTCAGGAATGAGTGGGAGACTTTGTTTCCTAGCAGGGAGCAGGGTTAGTGCCTTTTCGTTTGCGTTACCACAGCTGACGCTGGCTGGCGTGGCACGGGAGCACATAACTCCTCCAGCAGTCATGGATTTTGCAGTGTGAAAGGGTCCGAGGTTGTAAGCCCTGCTTCCTCCGTCTCTCCCCTCGCTTTGGTTGAGCAGGAGGCTGCTGGCAACGGGGGGGTGTGGGATCTCTTTGGTGGGAAGACGAGGGATTCTCCGGGGCTCCGGTCTTTAAAAATAAAATGTCGTGCGTTCATTTCCGATCGCTCTGCTACAAATATTTAACAGAACAAGGTGATGAAAATGCCTAGAGGTGTGGAAAGACTGAAAAGATTATGCATCCTTCGTTAGAGTGAAGAGTAATAAAAAGCAATATGACAGAAGTATATAAACTTAGAAGTACAGAGAAGTAAACCAGGCATTCCTGTGTATACTTTTACATAATACAAGGTTTCCAATGAAATTGAAATAAAACATCTGACACATGTGAAACTTATTTTTTTTTTGTTACTGCACATAAATAATTGAGACTGAGAACACAGCAAAATGCAGAAAGGATTGGATATATGGATAAAAATCTTACATGCAGTTTATTAGTTTTATTCTAGCTGGTTTAGAAGGTATGAGGCTTCCTGCTCCTGGACAGTCTTCCAGCTGCAGCTGGTTAAATGCTCTTCCTGGCCCCATAAAACTCTAATACCTTCCTTTGAAATATCTGACAGTGAACACTAGCTTAGAGGAGTCATTGCCTAAGCCTTGCATTCCTGAACATCTCTGCATTGAATGATTACTATAAACCTGACTGGGACCAGAGGTGACCACAGCTTTGTAATCACCTGAAGGCTGAGATGTAGAATATGAGGATGCTGTTGTTATCCTCACGGACCGTAGATTCAAGATGACAGCTATCCATCTTGTCAAACCACCATCTCAGGTGCCTCAACAACCTCTTCGATGGTCGTCCCCTCCAGTGTTGGGGTGGTTAGGTGACCTCTGCGGGTCTGAGCTGCAGCAGGAAATGTTACACCACCAGAGCCTGTGCAGCTCCATCCTCTTGGGGAACAACACATTTTAGGTGTTTCATTGGCACTTTTTTTCAGCAATATGTTTCGTCCGGTCTAAGTGAATTGTAAGCAGCTTAGTGACGTGGGGAAGGGTTTTGTTGCGTTTGACTTTTCCCTGTTATGACTTTGAGCTCTGATTGTTTTCAGTGAACCCTGATTCATCCCATTGGGAATGTGGTGGTGCAGAGTAGGCTCCCCCGCAGCACACTGGGCACACTGCATGCTGGGGCATCCCAGGGATGCACAGGACAGGCTCCCTGCTTCCACACCCCAGCATTTTGCTGGTTGATCAGAGATAGCCTGCTAGCATTGCTGGCCTGGAGAGAATTAAAAATTGTAATATCCAGCAGAGGGTGCTCAAAAACAGAGATCCCAAGTAATCGAGTACTGCTGTACCTCTGCACTCCAGTTCTCTGGCAGCTGAGCTCCAGTTTTTGGTGGCTCTGGCTGCATTGGCAGGCCAGGAAGAGCGGACCTGGAGGGTGAACAGTGGCACTGAAGACATGGCACCCATGCAATAGCACTGTGCGGTGGGGGATGTTATTTTGGACGAGTTTTTGTCTGATCCCGTGGATGTGGAGGGAGGCACATGAGGTATCCTCCTCAAGCACAGTCTCCTGTGTGGTTTCATCCAGACAGAATCCTAATTGCAAGCTGCTCTAAGGCTGCTCAAAGTTGCAAACCACAGCATGGGTAGTGGGATGGGTGGGGGATTTGCTTCAGAAGTGAATCCCTATTTGACCTACAGTGTTCTCATGGCTGTCTCTGAGTCGGTAGTGGTCAGGTTTGCTGTTGAGTCCCTGTCACCTGTGTTGAGCTGATCCTTTTTGCCATGCAGGTGGGTGCAGAATTCTTTGGCTGCTCTCTGTTCAAGGCAGTTTCTGGCCTCTGAGTTTTGCATTGAACTGTAACTCTCCAAGTGCACCTCAGTCACTTTGATCAGATTTTTTTCTTGTCCAAGCCGCAAGGTACACACAAAACTGAAACTTGGTCCCAACTGTGCTCAGAAGGGTCACAAACCTTTCGATGAACCTGGGATGAGTTTTTGTGCCAAATTCCAGATCCAGGTGTATATTTCATGTATTTTTCAGACTGTGTGTTGTAAATGTCACATTGCTCCAAAATGGAGCCCCCAGAGCACGTGATCAGAGCCCTGAGAGTAGGGAAGAAGAGGAGGAATTTTTTCTTCAGGTAACTATAGGCAGCTGAGTTGCCTGTGGTGAAAAAAAGTCCTGCTAATGCTCAGCACCTTTAGAGAATTCACTGTAGAGAAGGCATCACTGAACTCCATGACCAAGGGGGAAATACCTGTCTGGTCCATAATCCAAGGCACTCTTGGACTGAAGAAAGATCATAGGTCATGATTATATCCAGTGCAAAGACTTCAGTTCTTTCCGTACAAATCTCCCTTATTTTCCCTTATGCCTTTTCTACTGAAAATATCATACAAAAAATAGAATGTTTAATTAGCGTACCTAATTAATAACACTGTCTCATCTTTATGGTGCTCTCTTAGATGGGGTTTTCCACCAGTGTCCCTCAATGCATTTTACAGAAGAGATTCTCCTCGTGATCTCCCTTTTGCACATGGGGAAAGCAAGGGAGAGAAGGCAGAAGACACGTGCTTAGGTTATGCAGCCAGCCAAAGGAGGGGTCAGCAATAAAATTCCGGGTTCTTAGCTCAGGGCTCTGCTGGAACTGTTCCTCCAACCATCGCAGCGCATTTAGGGCCGGATGAAACACAGGAGCCATTGAAACAATTCGGGACAGAAAGCGGAGGAAGGCAGAGATGTAATTACACACATGGGGAGCGGTCACGTAGCCAAATGCCAGTGTTTGTGAACAGCGACATGTTGTCTTTAACAACCACAAGCGTGGTCAGGCACCCATTTATTTCCTCTGAGAGACAACGCGCCGAGCAGGTCAGCGCCCTGCGGCACGGTGCTGAAACACTGGGTCAGTGTTGACTCAGAGGAAGGAGCTTCACTGCCTGAGTCACCCGCATCGCTTCCTGAGGGACCCTGGTTTCCCCGGCACCCAGCGCTGCCATCCTGCTGGGATCAGACGAAACCGTGACCTGAAGTGGTCTGGCTGCAGTTAAATATACAGAGATACTGAAAAAAAACCCACACCTCGCTCTAAGGGCTAGAAGGGTGCTGGGTTTTGGCAGGGTTTTTTTGATGTTTTTATCTGGAATTATGGATTCACACACACGGGGAAAAAAAAAGAAAAACAAAAAAAACCCCAAGAAAAGTCTTCCTTTAACGAACTTAGTAATAATAGTATGGTTTAAAAGTACTTGTTTAGCCAGTGCTGACTATATGCTTACACAGCTACCTCTGGCCTGGGAAAGATTGAAACCACAATGGCTAAGTATAGAGGCCTCTAAAATATCTTCATATATACAGTGCCTGAATACACAAACAGAACTGGTCTCTCTTCTGTCTACAGGAGCAATATTTTCCATAGGATTTGTATTGACAGAGGTTTTTCCCCTGGAGTTATACATATTTATTAAAATAAAATTCCTCCAGAACTGCATCCATGTGCTGAACCCCTTTCCATGGCCACCTTCACTTTTCGTTCTGTGGTGTAGCAGACTCCTGACTAGGGATATTTTTTGGGGTTTTTTTTCCTTGTTGTTTTGTGTGTGTTGTTTTGGGTTTTTTCTCTTGGTTTTTTTTTTTAAAGAAAGGTGGAACTATTGCCAACCTTTTTGAGCCTTAGCTTTTGAGAATAGCTAGTGGATGAAGGAGAGATGTTCCCATCCTTGAAGTCTGGTAGGATCCACGGACTGAGTGACCAGAGCTGTGTTAGATGCTGGGCATGCCGAGATGCATTTGCCTCTGCAAAGAAAGCATGTCTGTATGCAGCGTGACACTTGCTGCTGGGATAAACTCCTCTTTGCATTTAGTGCTTTGTAACAAGCCTGTTTACTGGAGTGTCGATCTGTGTCTCTCTTGGAGTCTGACCCCTGACTTCTCCGTGTGCCTCCTTTTAAGCCTTTGACTTAAACTGCTTGCAGTTCTTGGGTAATTGTGGGCAAAGCAGTTTTTCTGTTCCTCCTCTGTGAGTGCGATACCTCAAATATGTCCTGCCAATTCCCAGCTGTGGGCTAGTTTTGCACTGACACAACATATTCTTGGTAAATGACAGATTTCTCTGAACTGGGGTTGGCGCTCCTCGCTTTGCACGTAGCTGTAGGCAGTGCGTGACATTGTCCTGGTGGGAGCCAGGAGGTGGTAGGAGTGGCACATGGAATGCGTGCCCAAATTTTGCGCTCCAGGGAGCAACACCTGGTTTATGAGACATGCAGATGTTGCGTAGGTGGTCCTCAGGCACTTGTAGATTTGCCTATCATTTCTACCGTGATTATCTATCCTGGCTCTGGATCCTTTGCTGGCACACCAGCAACCCTGGAAAACCCCCAGCTTTCATAATAATAAGAACTTCTTCCTTTTTGGAAACAGCAGCCTCTTTAAATGTTTGTAACGATATGCAGCTGAACATATAGACAATTCTTTCAACACCGAGCCCCTGTCTGACACAACACAGCTCGAGTGCAGTAATTCAGACATATTTTGAAACCCTTCTGTCTACAAGGCCCATTCTTCAGGGAAATGGCAGAAATGAACATGTGCTGGGACTTCCTCGGGCCTCGTTGGGAGGCTCTGACAGATTTCCTGTGCTGTGCCCTGGGCACGGGAATGTCAATGATTATGTTTGAAACTTCTCTGATGACGTCCGTGCAGAGGTTTTGAGTATTTTTTGAGCTTCCAAAAATAAGTGTTTCTGTTCTCATAGCTGCATAATACTCTCCGTCTAAGCATGAAGCAGCTGAGATGCAGAGGGGTGGCAGGACTTGCCTGGAGTCGTGTGGAGAGCCTGGAACAGAATCCACTCTGTTGTTTTTCATGAGAGGTACAATTCACCAGAAGCTCCCACGGTGCTCTGGGACATCTGAGTACCTGGAGTTTTAGGAATTTAAGCCATTTTCTTGCCTCACTCCAGTGTGGCTGATGCCCATTGCCTTGCACGAGGGCAATGCTGTGTGTGGGACGCGGAGCTGTAATTTCCTGGATGAGTAACACCATTTCTGTGCTGCACTATAGCTCAGCACTTCTGTTCTGCTGCTCTAGCAGTGAGCCTGGAGCTGAAACTGTGTCTCAAAAATAGCAGCGATACTGCAAGGAGGAAACAAGTACCTGCCTGTACGCCATACTGTCCCTGAGTACAGTGACAGCAGAACTACTCCTCTGAGAGTGGGAAAGGGATTTTTGTTTTTCACTCTGTTCATGAAGTGGGACATCCTGTACTGGTGTCAGAGTTGACAAGAGCCCATGAAGTTCAAAGGTCTGTAATGCTCATGCTAGGATAGCTTTGGTGCAGTGTTCAGCTTGAACAGGAGTGGTTCCAGTTGTCATGGCCTGTCAGTACCCTCTTTTTACTTGCATTGTAAAGTGATGCTAGAAAGAATAAGATCATTCTACTGTGTGCAGCTGCCTGTGAAACGCTGGTTATCTTCAGTCTTACTGAGCAGATCCCTCGTGTCTCCATCTGTGGCCCCTGGGTAGGGGACAGAAATATGGTCCCTGTTGACTCCTTTGGGGAACACCGCTGTTAGATCAAGGGGTGTGAGAGAACATCTGTAAGGAGGATAAAGGAGCGGGGCTGGCAGGGATCTATAAAGTAAAGTAGTGGAAGTGCTGAGACAGAGCTACCTACAAGTCTTAGGAAGCTTTAACAATTTACAAGTGGCAAGTCATATCTTCATTATAATATATACCATAAAGGTATTATAATAATGTAAAATATACAATCCTTGTAACAGCCTGGTGAGCAAATCACTTTACGTTGTTGGGATCCTGGTTTCAACTCTTGCAGGGTACAAACATCTGTGAGGATAACAACGGTTTCCAGAAATGTTTGTCATGTGTCTAGAAATCCACCTGTGCAATGCAGCATGATAGCTGGGCTCTTCACAAGGCAGGTGCTGCACGGAGGTGGAGATGAACCGTGTTCCATCTGAGGTGCATCTGCAGGAGCGTGAGGACTCAGGGAAAGAAGTATTCATCCATGCCATAAGAGGTTGCATGAAACAGAAAACTCCTCAACTCTTTTCTGTTGCCAGTTGTGGAAGGCATTAAAAACATGGCTCAGTCTGGAGGAAAAAGTAAAATATTTGAGGTGGATAGGGAGAAATATTATTAGAAGTAAACTGGAAGTGGTTGAGTAAAGGGGCTTCAGGCTGTGTGCCTTTAGGGAGGGTTTTAGGAACAGGTAAGATAAACCCTTGTCAAGAATGACCCAAGTGTATTTGATCCTGCCTCTGTGCAGAATTTGGATGGTATCTCTGAAAGACCACAGTGTTTGTGATACTGTAAGTAGTGCCTTCCAAGGTTCTCTGTGGACAGCAGACTGTGTATAAACAGAAAGACTTGGGACTCCAAGAGCAAGGCTCACTGATGGTACTCGGGAACAGCAAGCTGGGGGAAAGATCTTCTTCCTTGAAAGTAGTAAAGGAGGACTATGCACAGTGCTCAGTTTATTAGAGTGAGAAGTTGGAGCTGGACCTGACTCTTCACCTGATTTCTAGTGCCACTAGTGAATCACACAGGTCACATCTATGCTACTGGTTACTGGCAATTCTGCATTCCTGACCTTTGGATGCCAAAGTTCTCAAGCTGTCTTAGACAGCAGACTCATCCATCTTGCAGGAATTAGACATGTGGAGAGTATTTTAAAGCACATCAGCCTTAATGAGCAATTTTGAGCAGGCCAGGCCATTTGTCATTTACCTTACTGTCTTAAAACTCTGAAAACAGTGTCCGTGTGGATGGAGAGAACTGGATAGAGAGGAGCAAAAAACTGATCCAAGGAAAAAAAAAAACAAACCAAAACCAAATGACATTTAAGCAGCATTCAGAATTGCAAAATCAAAATCCCCAGCTTAGGCACCACCTAGCTCCTGGAGGCATCGTAATTCCACACATGCCTCATTTGACTTTTTCTCTGTGTTTGTCTGGTTGGGGGTTTTTTTGGGTTGTTTGGTTTGGTTTTTTTTAATTATTTCCATTTTAACCCCCCTTGGGTGCTGAGCGTTGCCTGCCCAAAACTGATCAATCTGGTCACGATCCAGAATGCAAGCGCCCTGGCTCCTGAGCCTCCCCAGGTGCTTTCAGAGCACACCCAGCACACACAATAAGGCAGCAAAACCAGTGGCAGTTGCCACTTTCTTTTGAAACATCTTATTAGAGCAGCCGAATGGTTGGAAAGCTCAGGGATCAAAACCTGGTTCCCTGTCTTGACCAACGGGTGCTTTATGCCACACGCCGAGAGGCTTGTGGTCTATAGCCATTGCTTCCTTCATCTACTTCCTTCCTTGCTCCGAGTCTGGAATAATCATCCACGCCCTAGCGTGGCTTATATGGGAATAGTGAAGAGTAGCCCTTTTTCGTGGCCCTTGTCTGAGGCCTGATAGTTGGTGCCTTCTCCGGGAGGGATAGGTTTAAGTGCCACAAAGGGAGACAGGGATTAAAGCAGGTCATCTTCTTCCTTAGGCTACTAGGGAAGCAGGGAATACCACTGCTTCCCCTGGGTATGGCTCACTTGCTGTTAGGCAAGCGGGAGCACGGCAGTTTGGTGGTAGAGGAGAAGCACCTGATTTCAGGTCACGTGTGTGAGCGCAGGCAGTTCCCGGCAGCTCCGAGCAAGGTACGGAGCTCCCCAGGCACGAGGGCCAGCGGCGCTTCTTCTCTGGCCTGCCCATGCTAAATGTGCTGACAGTAAGTGGCTCTGTGCCCGGTAAGGAGTTGTTTTGGATCCTTAGTGGTGTTTGACTGTTCTCGGAGGCCGCAATAGCACCGAGGACCCTAACGCTGGGATCCACCCTTGGAGCAAAGCCCTTAAAAGCTGGGTGTTACAGCGCGCACGTCTTCGGTTGCCAAGTCTTTTTTGGAGCTTGCTGCAAGTAACTTGTGTAAGACCTCCTGCATAATGGCTTTGCAGAGCCAAAGCCCAGCCTGTCCAGTGGACCTCATCCCTCCTGGCTCCTTGGTTTTTTAGTTCCCTGAGGCTTGCGGGACTGGAATTTCTTGCTTTTTCTCAGGCTTTTCTTAAAATAATAATAATAAAAAAAAAAATCTTACAGTGTTACTTCTGTGAAAAAGCACTTCTGTTTCTTGCATGCTGCTGGAGTGGGACTCATCTAACCTGGCGTCTGGGATCTGTCCTATAAGAGAGAGGAGGCAAGTTGCCCAACTGAGCCCTGGGTTTGCTGGATCCAGCTGCGGTGGTTTAGGTTTCTGGCTGAGTCCATCTGAAAGCGGCACAGAGCAAAGCACAAAGAGAGGGAGGGTCGTAAGTACCCCCATTCTCTCCTGATAATCCCTTAAAAAATAATTGCAGGCCTAAACCTCTGGCCTCCAGCAAATTTTCCACTCGATTAGAGGCTTTTGTGAAGCTGGGGAAAGGGACACGCAGACTTGCACATTGTGCCGCTGCCCGAAACTTCCAGCTGGGATTTTTTCCATCAAAAGGGGATTTTAGTAAAACCATTATAAGGGGCTTAGTCACAGAAAAGCAGTTGAGCTGAGACAGGGGTAGATTAGCTTTAACATGCTTGTTTTTGGCACTAGGGACAGGGTGGAAGTTACACCCAGCTGCTCACATGCAGCCTCCCCCTGTCTCTGACTCCCTGGCAGGTGTGGGAGGGAGATGATGTCCCCCACAATGGTCCCCCCGATGTCCTCCTGGCACACTGCGTTTGAAAGCAGTGGAGGTGAGGGCAAGGGAGAGGGCAGCCCGGGCACAAGTCCTCACACCATGTGGTCTGGGCCTGGAGATGGAAAGTCGCTCTCGCTTGGCTGGCCTTTGGTGTGGTCTGGGCAAGTCTGTCCTAATGGACAGGTGCCTCTTGGGAGGGGAATCCATGAGGGAAGACAGCATTTTCGGCCTTAAGGGCCGCGTAGTGCCCGTGGCTTTGATCCGCATGGGTGGTCCCCGAGCCTCGCTGCAGGGACAGTCATGGTGAAGATGTAGCTGGAGCAGCTGGGAGAGCTGCAATCTGAGCCCTACCTGTTGTTGTGACGGGACGTCGGCCTTCAGGGCTGTCAGGGCGGCGCTTGCTGCCAGCTGCGCGTTTGTTCGGTGAGACTCGCCGCTGCCTGAAATAAAAGCCATGACGGCTGGGGAGTCTGCACGGGGAGAGATGGATGGCTTGTTGGAGGGGCTCCTGCTGCTGGGAGCTCTTCCGCAGCCCGCACCCGTACACCAGCACTTCTGGGGCCCTGGGTGGCACAGCCTGCCGTGGGAAGAGTAGGAAGATGTCCTCTGTGCTCAGTGTTTCTCTGTCCTGACTCTGCCTCTCCAGGGCTACCTTAGGCTGGAAAACTCATTTCTGTTTTTGCTGCTCCAAGTGACAGAAACCAGCAGGACTGGAGGTGGAAGAGCTTGACGCCAGGCACTGTTTGGCCACGCGCGGGTCTGGGACATAACCTTAGTCAAGTTGCTTCCACTTCTCCTTCCCATTAATGCTGGTATTTCTCTTTCTGGCGTCTGCGTGTGTAATGAGCCTGCAGAAGCTAATTATTAATTCTCTAAATTGTAAGGTATAGTTGCTTCTGAAAAAGACACCATCACAGTATCTGTAGCAGCAGTGTGGCAACTGGATCAAAAAAGACTGTTCAAGTTTGCGTTAAAAAGGACACACGCACACAGCTCCAGATACCTTAATCACTGCAGAGGTACCCAGTGGAGTATCTGTGCCAACAACATAGCAAAGCCCTGCACAACAAAACTGAAATAAAATAATCCAAGCATTAGTTTAAGTTTGGTCCTGCTCCATTACCATTCTCACACTTGCATGCTTTTAAAAAAACAAATAAACAAAATAATTTTCTTGGTGTCAAGCTATAGATGTCAAGAGATGCAGACTTCAGGCTGAAGTGCTAAGTCTAGGATGGATGTTTTCCAGAAGGCAGCCTGTTAGGCTGGGACGTGAGGCTCTCGCACAGCACTGGGGTGCACCGATGCACATCCCAGCATAAGAAGGATGTGGACCTGTTGGAGTGAGTCCAGAGGAGGACCATGGAGATGATCAGAGGGCTGGTGCAGCTCTATGAAGACAGGCTGAGGGAGTTGGGGTTGTTCAGCCTGGAGAAGAGCAGGCTCTGGGGAGACCTTAGAGCACCTCCCAGTACCTAAAGGTGTCACAAGAGAGCTGGAGAGGGACTTTGTAAAAAGACATGTAGTGACAGGACAAGGGTGATGGCTGTAAGCTGTAAGAGGGTAGATTTAGATTAGGTATCAGAAATATTCTTTACTGTGACAATGGTGAGGCACTGAAACAGATTTCCTGGAGAAGCTGTGGATGCCCCACCCCTGGAAGTGTTCCAGGCTGGGATGGATGGGGCTTTAAGCAACCACCTTCTAGCAGAAGGTGTTTCTGCCCATGGCAGGGGAGTTGGAACGAGATGATCTCTAAGGTCCCTTCCAACCCAGACCATTCAGTGGTTCTGTGACTGGTCCGGCTACACCAAGTGTGGCTTCCCTTTTTCGTTTACGGTGCAAACCCTCAGGACCCTTCACCGCCACCAAATAGTGATGGTGGTGGTGATGATGATGAGCAGCAGTAGAATTCGCCGTCCCTTGGTACCTTCCGCCTCGGCCCCGCCGATGGGTGTCGCATCCGCACAGCCGCGGTCCAGGGCTGCCAAACGCGGCCCTCTCATCCATCCATCCATCCATCCATCCATCCCATTTCTCACCCTTCCCGCTTGACGCCCCGGCTGACACACGCCCCGGCACCCACCTGCCCCCGGGCAGCACGCCTGCCCTGGCGCGGCCCCTCCCGGCGCGGCAGCCCCGTGGGCCGCGGCCGGGGGCGGTGAACGCACTCGGCGGCCAACGCTGCCGCCTGCCGGGGCC
>VXAY01007247.1:757737-774173 GCA_013399855.1 Oxyruncus cristatus | reverse complement strand
GGCCGTCCCTGAGCGCATCGCACGGGGTTGTGTCCAGACGGTGCTGGAGTATCCAGTAAAGGGAACTCCGTCTCTCTTGGGCAGTCTGTCCCAGTGCGTGGTCGCCCGCACGGTAAAGAAGTTCTTCCTTCTGGTCACGTGAAACTTCTGCTCTTCGATTTCTGCCCGTTGCCTCTTGTCCCCCTGCTTGGTACTACTGAGAAGAGCCTGACTGTGTCCTCCTGATAATTTCCCTTCAGATACCTATAACCCTAACACAGTGGTTGCTGCTGAGGTCCCCTCTGAGTCATCTCTTGTTGAGGCTGAACGGGCCAGCTCAGTCTTTTCTTGTGAGAGGGATGCTCCAGTCCCTTAATCAATTTTGTAGCTCTCTGGTGAACCCACTCCAGGAGCTCCATGTCTCTGCTGTACTGAGGAGCCCAGACCTGGGCCAGACAGCACTCCAGATGTGGCCTCACGAGGGCTGAGCAGAGGGGCAGGATCACCTCCCTCAACCTGCTGGAAATGCTCTTCCTAATGCATTACTAATCCTAATTCCTGCCCCCCTTCCCGCCTGATGAGGGCAGAGGAGCCATGGTGAGCACTGTGTTGTCACCCACGGGTGACAGGTCCCCACCAGGGTGGGGATGGAGGGGCCACAGACAGCAACCTGGCTTCACAGAATCACTTAGAATGAAAAAGACTTCTGACATCGAGTCCAGCCTTTGACTGAACAGCACCACTAAGTGCTGTGTCCAGTCTTTCCTTAAACACCACCGGGGACAGTGACTCCACCGCTTCCCTGGGCAGTCCATTCCAATGTCTAATCACTCTTTGCTGTGAAGAAATTCCTTCTAATGTCCAGCCTGAATCTCTCTTGGGGCAGCTTGAGACTTCAGTTCAGCCTCTCACCGTGCTCCCTCACTCCACCCTGTGAGCTCCCGGTGTCTGGCACCAGCCCATCTCCATGTAGGGGTTTGCCAAGGGCTGTGTTTGGCTGACTGATAATACCTCAAACTCTCTGAGAGCCCCGGGCCCTGTGAGGAAGGACAGGGGCTCATGGAGCTGTGGGAGGTGGCAAGGGGAAAGTGGGACACTGCCTTGCCCTTGCCCTTTCTGCTGCGGTCTGTGGCGTGGCCTTGAGACAGTGTAATAGCCTTGAGGGCCAAAATTTGGGAACCCTCTGTCCAGGCATGCCTGCAGGAGCAATAGGAGCATGGCTGTAAAGAGCTCCGAGATCTAGGTAACTGTCAAGGTTGCCATCTGTCTGTGTGGGGACCATTTTAGGGCGTCTGTAATGGGAAACGGAAAATCTTCTGAAAATCTCTTTCGTCTAATGTCCTCCTTGAACTAGCCCTGAAAATAGTTGAAGTACTCACATAAACCAAGCAATTTCCAGTGATTTGCAGCAATTTCAAGAAAGAATGTTTGAAAACCACATTTCCTGTGTGTCTGTAGCCTCGTGTAATGGTAACTGTGCACTTCTCAATGCTGGGCAGTATTGGGACAGTGTTAAAAATGGGTTAAGTTCCAGGTTAAGTACCAGAGATCAGGTAAGGCTTTTCAAAACAGTTTCAAAAGAGCAGCACTGCCCCTCTGTGCCAGAGGGCTTTAAAGAAAAAAATAAAGTTCACATTTGTTCAACACGACAGGGCACGTTTTTAATACTGTTTGGATTATTAAAACACTGCACAAATCAGCCTAGTTACTGATGTGTTTGCTGTAGTGATGCTTTCACCAACCTGAAGGAATAGGCTCCATTTTAATCATCATCTAAATTTATCTGCTACAGAAACGCCCATGGCTCCATCTTCACGTACAGATTCCATATTAGAAGACCCTGTTGACTATTTAGAGGTTAAACGTTTAGATTTCATTCTGCATCTTTCTTTCCTTCTTGCTTTAAGTTAGAGGCCAGGCGGGTTGAAGGACTCTGAGGCCCTGATCCTGCAATAAGATCCCCGTGCACATAAGCATCACTATCGACATCAGGCTTGTGGTTTGGCAATGCAGAAAAGCCAGCATTGCAGCTCCTATTATTGGCTCAAAAATGGGGTGGCCACATAATGTGAAGCGCTGACCTGGTATTCATTCACCCTGCCTGCTCAAGTTAATTCAAGCAGTTTTTGACAGGTTAACTTTTTACTAGCAGACTTTATGCCGGCTCAGGTGTCCCTGCACGCAGCCCCAGCCAGATCAGGTATCGTCTGCACCCCTGTGGCTGGCGTACGGCCAGTGCAGAATTGGCGTTGGCTCCGCATCGTGCGCTCTGGCTCATTCAGCAGAAGCCTGATCACATGCCTTGGCCCAATCCCGACCAAATTTGTACTCCTGGGTGATCCAGCAATGTATAGACCCGGCTCTAGTGATTGTGGAGCTGCAGTCCCCACACAGGACTGTGCGGTGTCACCCAGTATGAGTTATCTTTGTGGCATTATTTCTGTAGTTTCGTGCTGTCAGAGGGTTGGTTAGCCATCGGGTTAGTGAGAAAAAGATAAGGGGCAGTAGATTTTTCTGAGCAGCGGCACTGCAGGTTGGCTGTGCTCAGACCAGTTGTCGACCATCGCAGCCGAAAAGGAGAATTTCCAAAAGTGAGGAGCGGCTGAAAGGTGCAGCATCTTGCCGGCCTGCCTTGGCAGGGGTTGCTCCTCTGAGGGCAGTGGGATCGCTCACAAGAGGGCTGAGTCCGGTAGACATCAGGCAGCGTGTGAAGGAAATGTGGTACAAAAGCAGTGTTGGTGTATCTTATGATTGTTGCATTACTCATAACTGGCAAAGCTACAAGCAAGTTATACAAGTCATTCTGAAAGAGTGCTAATGAAGTCTTTCACCATATTATCCCAAACTTAACTGCAGAATCTTACCATGGAAATAATGCGGTATTTCCTCCCTCTGAGCCTTTCGCTTTCAAATCACCTTTGAAGGAGAGCAGGGAAAGGCGTTCTCTTCAAGGCATAAAAGCTTACCTGAAACACTTTTTTCTTTATGCTTTCAAATGCCTGTTGGGTGTAACCAGCAAAGGTTGGAAACAAATGATGCATTTTCTGGAGACCCTGAAGTTCTCTTTCTCACACGTTTTTATACTTTGAGCATATGTCAGTTCTTGGGAACAATTAAGATTTACATGTCTAGTGGAACAGCCTGGAATTTGGACTCATAATCTTAATCTACTGTAGGGTTGGTTTGAGGGGGGAGAGGGAGGGGACACAGAAATTATTATTCTAGTAGATTTTTATTTCCCAATGAAAGTGACAGATGTTTGGAAACAAAGGTTTAGAACGGCAAAGTAAAAGTGCATGAGAAGGGGCAATTTGTCACATGGTTGTTCAATTGACTTTGTGTTTCCAGGAGTAAGGAAATATGTGCCATGTTTTTCATGATCTCATATATATAAATAGGAGGTGGTAATCACCATGCGATAAACTGCATTTTATTAAAAATCCCTGCCTGTCTCATGTACACTCTGATGGCTGATCCGTCCCCCTGGAACCGTCTCTAGCATTCCAGCCCTTTGAGCAGCTCCCAACAGCCACTTTCTCTTTTTGAAACCACTTGCCAGAGAAATGTTTCGTTCTCTTTTTCTCCCAATTACACCGGTGTTCAGCGGAGGCCGGATGGTTTTGCTTGGCAGGGGTTCAGGAAGATCCACATAACTCACTCATGGCTTCTGCGATTGCAAGAGATTCCTGCTGATAAAGCTGCACTGTTGTCTATCCTGTATCTTTTATTGCGTGGTTGGGCATAACATGCACCAGGTGCCTCTGCAGCTCTCATCTCAGCCTGTCCCTGTTTGTTACTCTTGCCTGTCCCTTTGCAGGGTAACTTTTGGCTCAAATTGATCATTTAACGGATAACAGAATCCTTCCCTATCCTTTCGTTTCTTCTGCCACCCTACTCCATGTGCTTTCTGCATTTTCACGGCTTCAGCTGCGGAATGGAAAACTTGTGAATTTACCCACAGGAATCTTTTTGAGCCTCTGGCTTTTTTTTTTTTTTTTTTTTTTGCCTATGGGTGGTGGTCACTGAGAATGCAGGATAGAAATGACACAAAAACCCTTGGACAGTAAAGCCCTGCTAACCCTTTTTTCTCTTTTGATCCATTTAACCTTAAATTAATTCGTATTTTCATTTAAAACAGTGGTGCTTTACTTCCCAACCTTTGAAAAAAGGCAAGGCATGGACAGCCTCAGCCTCCCTCATCAGTTGCAGAGGCTGCAGGCTGGTGCCTTTTGGGGTGTAGCCTGACACAATCCCTTAGCTAATTTCCTGTGACTGGCTGGTGTTGGGTTTTCAGCTCTTTTGTCCAGCCCACCACTACATTACTTCTCAGTTTAAGGTCTTTCAACACAGTATAAGCTACAGTGGGAAAATGTCTCTTCTCCAAAAATGCAGCTGGTTCAGTGAGCAGTTCAGCTAATGCTGGCGTGGAACTGGTTCAAGTTCTAATGATAGGATCATAGAATGGCTTGGGTTGGAAGGGACCTGAAAGATCATTTAGTTCCAACCCCTCTGCCATGTACAGGGTCACCTCCAACTAGATCAGGCTGCTCAGATGCAGCCACACTTCAGGGGGCTACAGTTGTCCTTCACAAGTTGGCTTCCAGACCTTCTTCATCAGATTTGAATCTTATCCACAAAAATCAACTAAGTCTCGTGCAACCCGTGGTCTTAAACTGGGTTTAAAGTTGGTTTGTCTTAAACTGGGTTTAAAGTTGGTTTAGTGGAACTTCCTCAAAGTCAGTTTGGGGAATGTGGAAGGTTTTTGTGTATGAATGGGACCAAAAGGGTCCTTTTGGGCCTGTGGCAACAGGACATGGAATAATGGTTTTAAACTGAAGGAGGATCAGTTTAGATTAGATACAAGGAAGAAGTTATTTACAATGAGGGCGGAGAAACAGTGGAACAGGTTTCCCAGAGGGGTGGTAGATACTGCATCCCTGGAAACAATCAAGGCCAGTTGTTTAGGGCTCTGAGCAACCTGGTCTAGTTGAAGATGTCCCCACTTATTGCAGGGGGATTGGACTAGATGGCCTTTCAAGGCCCCTTCCAACCCGAACTGTTCATTGATTCTGTGATTTTGCATTGGTGACACCTAAGCCACCATCTTCTGACATGGCTCAGCAAAATGAGGGTGCCAACTTGTGGAGAGAACATGCTGCTCATCAGTGTTTCGCACTGACTGGACTCCTGACTGCTACTGAAAAGCTTTTCTGGGCTTAGCAAGGTCTCAGAGAAGCTGCCCTGGGGTGTTTTAGAGGTTCCTTTTCTTCTTGAACGTAAACCAAAAATGATGCCCGTGAACCCTTCTGTAAATGCAACAAGTAATTAAATGACAGAGATCTCTATTGAGTTACACACCTAAGTGTAGGCAGAATGGATGTGTAATGTGCATATTTTATACATTTAAGCGTATACACATATCTGTGCACACCCATACACACATATATAAATCAGAATAGGAAATGGATTCCCTTTGGAATTCATTTTGGTGGTGATTTTTTTTTTTTTTTTTTACCAGAGATTATAAAGAAAACCTAACTGATCTGTGGATCATTTACAAACTGTAACACTAGGATCCTCTTGCATGTTGAGCTTTGTTGTGAAGATTAGGTCACTATGAAGCTTTCCTCAAAAAAATGGTGGGGTTTTTGTACTTTGCAGGTATCTTGTCTCTAATAGGTGCTATAGGATTATGTGGTTCAACCTGCACTAAGTAATTCTCATCTGCTGTGTATCTCCTGGTGTCAGGGATGGTTTATTCAAAAGACAATGTACTGTGAATATCTGGTTGGGTGCCGGGGCAAAATTCAGAGCTGATGTCTCAGTGCAGACTCCAGCTATAAATTTGAGCTTTTGGGATTTGGGTATTTTCTTCAGGTCTTAATTTTACTTGTCAGTCAATAGCTGACAAGAACATAACTATGTTGAAATGAGGAGGAATGGTCACAGGATGTAAAGCGTGGGAGGTCTGGATTATGTTCCCAGTTTTGCCATTAAATTGGCCAGCAACTGTTGCTGCTGTAACGGGCTGAACCAAGCATAAATGAAAGGATTGCTTGGAGAATCAAAGCAATATATTATTGTCCAGACAACTGCCCTCAGATGCCATGTGCCTGTCATGTAAGTCTGCTCTTGTGGGGCAGGACTGTCTGTGCTGAGAGCCAGGGACTTGGGCCCCTGCCCGCAGGCGATTCTCTGAGTCGGCCGTGCATGTCACGCCCTTCGCGGCTTATGCAGAGCTTGGCACTCAATGGTTAAAATCATCAAAGGGAAAGTGCTCTGGGAGGGCAGGATGTAAAACCTCAAACCTTAGTGCTTGCAGTTCGCTGCACTGGGAGCTATTTTAGGTTTTAAGCTTTGTCGTTTCTTTATTAGCAGTGCCAAAGAAGATCGAGATGGCAGAAAATATCTGATGCAATCGCCATTATTAAAAGCAGTGGCACAAAAACAAAGAGACCTTTCAGGTGGTAATTGCTTTCATAAGCCATTCCTGGGGATTGAACTCTGAGACCTCTACAACTTGATCCAAAAGGGGCAGCCCCTGCAGTCACAGCAGAAACATGTGTGTCCGACATGCTGTGTGGTACCTGTTACAGCAGCAGCTCTGTGAAATCTTCCTTTGTAACAGCTGTTTAGTCCAAAACCCAGCAGAGGTGGATGGATGCTCTGCGTGTGCAGCTCCACTGACAGCCAGTGCACTCAGCCTGGGGTGGAGGAGGTGTTCTGGCGTTTGGCTGAGGCTGGAGAAAAGTGAGTGCAGCCTCACCTCTGCCAAAGGCTTCCATGCAGTCAGGGCAGATGTAGCAATACTGGTCAGCTTGTGAGTCAGGGTTATTTGGCTATCAGAGAAGCTTCTTGTTGTCCTCACTGTCTGAAGCTGCAAGGAAGAAAAGGCACCAGTACCTGGGTGTATCCCTCTCCAGTCAAGCCTTGCATGGGGCCCCAGGAGTGCGGTCCAGGGACAAAATTCATATATTCTTGTGATAGTGAGAGGTAACCTCACAAGAAGGTAAGCTCAGCCTGGGGAGGGTACAGATGTAGCTGTGTATTTCTTAAAACACAAGATTTTTTTATTACCTGTGGATTACTGCAACATTAGTTTTAGCTATTAACTCCTCCCTTTCTGGCCTGTGGCCACCAGCACATTTTCAGATAGTAAATAGCATTCTAAAATTGGCAGTTCCTTGAACTGGACAAAGTTATGTCACCTGCCCTATGAGCATCGGCTCCAAAGTAAGTGCTTGGAGGAAAACTGAAAAGTTGTGCAGTACTGTTTTGGAAATATGCTGTGAAAATCAGATTCACAGTTAGAGCCCAGCAAAACTGCAGGTGAGAATTGGAAAATACAGTTTTATGAAGAAGGCAGGCTAAAGATACAAAATACAATTTTATACTTAGTGGAGGATTTCGATTGCTTCTGGCCAAAGGAAGGCTACTGTAACATTTTATTCCTAGGAGTAACAGTGCAGAAAACTGTTGGTGCTAAATTCCCCTGATTTTCTGAAAGTTATCTGGTGCGCAGAGTGGATGCACAGAAAAGTGGTGGCAAAGGGAGGTGCCTTTCAGAAACTGCTTATGTTCTTGCTTGGGTACATGAGGACACACTAAAACCCCATTCAAACAGCCAAATTTACCAACGTATGTTATCTACCTGTGCATGACAAAAATCTTCAAAATCCTCTCTGGAAATGTGGGGTTAAAGTTAAGGGCAGACACAAACAGGGTAGGAGTTCACCAGGTTGGAGGTGGAAATATAAATTGGTAAAAACAAGATCTGTGTTTTACGATAGTTCTTTCAACTTCACTGTTCATAAAAAAAAAAAACAAAAAAAACAAACATAATAAACCTTTCCCTACAGTATCATGTAAGTTAATCTCCTCTGTGACCAGACCCTGTCATGTACAATGAGAACACAACTTTTTCAAATTCAGATGGTTCCAAATTTTTTTAAAAAATGTGTGTGCACAGAAACAAAATGTAAGCTAGAAATATTGCTTTTACTCCTGCTTTTTTTTTTTCCTTTTCCCCAGCATATATGCTGACTAAATTATGTGGAAAAGCCTCTTTCTTTCCACTATTTCACCCTTGAGATCTAGTATTTTCCTACTCTTGTCAGTGTTCTTGTTCCACGCTTTTTGCCAGCAATCCTCATCTGTATTCTTTAGGTTCCTTTTGGAACAGTGAATCCTTTCGTAAGAAGATTATTCCTTGATGCACTGAAGCAGGAAACATAAACAAAAGTCTTCAGAGGTACTGAAACTTCTGAAAATATTTATAGAATAGCAGTTGTTACCAGGACCTGGGAAGCAACAGGTAACTAAATAATACTCCTTTGCATATCTGTAGCACCTCTCCTTTGGCAGAAGGAGATGTCTATCACGTAACCATGTAACACCTGGAGCCTCACAGCATTTTGGGTTGCTTTGCAGGTTTTAGCCCTGTTGCATCCGTGCTGAAACTGAGTCCCAAAATGTGTGTTCCTCATGGATGGGAAGTTAGTACCTGCAGCTTAGCTTTGTTTGAAATCCTGGATGTTTGGGCTCCTGCTGTCTCACGCTAGGTGCCCAGAAGTATAGGCATGAAATCAGTTTTTGAAAACTGAGAGCTGAATGACTTTCCAGCGTCACATGCTGGGTTTGTTGCAGGGCCAGGAATACAGCCCAGATCTCCTGGCTCCTTACCCACTCCCTGAACGGCAAGGCCAGTCCTCAGCTCTGTTTCAAGGGATCCTAGAGAGCACTGGCATTTTAACAAGTCAGCTGGCAACTTTGCAATGTTTTGTTTAGAATGGTTCACATTCTTCCATCTAATTCCCACACTGAAAATTTCCAGCTTCCTATTTTCCCTGAGCTGTCCCAGCAAGACATATTGAATATGCAGATGTGATGGCACACACTCACACATGTGCTTTTCCTGAAGCAACCCCTCAAAGTTTGTTCTGGATGTTTGTTTTACTCTGGTTCTTATAATCCCCAAAGTGACATTAAACAGATTTTTTTGCTTAACCTTTGTATGAAACACTCTCTCTCCCTTTATTTGTAAGGATATGTGGTTTTAGTTACATTTTGTTACGTTCCCTTGTGCGTGGAGGAGACACTATGTAAATGAAAACATATTATAATTATTACACACCACGCACAAATGTCTCCTCAGACATCTCCCATGCATGCCTTCTCTAGAACATATTTTTGAACGTGCACGTCACTGGATTTTCAAACCCATTCATAGTACTAAAAAACTGCTTTCACTCCGTGAGTGTTCAGAAGCATGAGGGCTGTTCACCCAAAGTCTTGGAAATCCATCTCAAAGGCAACTGAAACTGTGACCAAGAGCAGGAATAGGAGCCTTGGTAGCCCATTTCCTAATGATGAATCTCTCAGTGCAGAACTGGTGCTGGGCTTGACCGAGGAACTGCACTCTGCCAGCATGAGTGAAGCAGAGACAATAAAAAAGCTGGCTTCTGCTTTAAGTGAGGAAGTTATTTTGCTGGAACAGCATAAATCCTTAATAGGATTTCTTGCTTTCCCTGCAGTATGGAGACTCAGGCAGTTCCCCCTTTTCTCCTCCACCTTGCCCACTGCAGGGGTGGGTGTGCATATCCTCATACACCAGGGCTCTGAGGTCCACACCTGCAAGCAAGCACATAGCCCCTCTGTGCTGTGCAGCACGTGCTTCCCTCCTGCATGAAGAGCAGTCCCTATCTTCTCTGAAAATACGCTGGGGTGGGGTTTTTTTTGCAGGACAAACACATTTTTCATTGCAAGAACTTTGTATTTGTCCAAAAAAGCAAAGATTGCATTCCAGATGTACAGCTGTTCCACCTACAGAAATCCCCTAGTCCTGTCTAGTCAACTTACTCAATAGCATATTGCCAGAGAGAATAAATATGTTCAAGGTAATGGGGAAAGAACCTCTGGCACTGTAAATATTCTTTTGGATTGTAGCATAAAATAGATCATTTTAACTTTCTCTATTTGAGTGGCAGTTGGAAGAACTTAACCCCCTGGATTTCTCCCCCTGGGTATGTATTTTCCCTCTAGCTTCAAGGGAAGAATAAACATACTTCTTTCTTTGAAAGAAAGCCATCTCCTATAGACTGTTCTCTTGAGTTTGGTAAGTTCTGCCTGAGGTTTAGTGTGAACATGGACTTAATAATAACTGTATTTACATGTTTTCACTGAAGGATCTTAAAATGCATTAGAGCCTGTAACATACCATAGCATCCAGAGGCAAAATCACAACACTGCTCCTGAAATAAATTCAGCTCCTCCAGCAGATGAAGGAACTGAATTTCAGAGTCCCAGTCAGTTATGACCAAAATAAGATGAATAAGCAAATCAGCAGCAGTGCTGAGAAGACAAGGTCCCAACCTGAGCCCTTGCTGCAGTCACCAGACACAGGGTCAGATCCCCGCCTTGCCTGGATCAGCAGAGCTCCAGACGAAGTCACTGCAGTGAGGACTGTTCGTGCCAAACTGCCGGCTCCGTACGTGCTCCTCTCTGGAAATGCCAGTGCAGAGCAATTTAAGTCCCACGCGTTACATGGCCAAAAAATGCCATGAGCATAAAAGTGTGAGCAGGGAGGGGGGGCAGGCTGGCCCTGCAGGGCACCTGGCCTGATGTCCACCCTGTGCCCGGGGCAAAGTTTGGCCACAGGAGAGGCTAAAGCACTGCTTGCTTCCAAGGAAGGCACTCTTCCCCCTGATAAATTAGCATGTGATCATACACATACCAAAATTTTCACCAGGAATGAGAATCCCTCAGTAGATACTTGTTTCCTCCTTCAGGTGTGATTCTGAGACCTGGTGACAGTCTCATGCCATCTGACGCTGTAGGTGTACGATCATTCAAAGATGATATCAACCCACGCTGCATCAAAAGAAACAAGTCCTGCCGTCCCTCAGCTTTTGATAACAAACTGGATTGAAAAAACTGGTTGGCATTAGAAGGCAGAATATCCAAGTGTCTTCCTGAAGTTTGCGGGTTCATCATGATCTGAACCGGGCAGCCTTATCCAGCCCAGCTGCACCTGCAGTGGGAATGGTGACTTTTAAATCCCTATTTGAAGGGCTGCAAAATGTGGGTACTACCATCTGGGCTCTCAGAACAGCTTAGGGCCAAATTCTCCACTGTCAGTCATTCCTGGGCTTGTACACCAGTTTCTGAGTAGATGAGGTGTTAGATAAGCACCTACATTTTCCAGATAATTTAACCCCTTGGAGTTATGTTCCTGGTGGTTACAACATTTTTCATGTCAGAGGCAGGAAAGGAAAAACACGTTTTTTCACAGGCACCTCTGAAATCTGATTCCTTGTTTTGAAGCCTTGGTGTGGGCTGAGCTCTTTGGAGGATGAAGTCCCCACCGGTGGAGTGCAGGATGTGCTCAGAAAGCCTCACCATGGGTGGAAAGCAGGTCTGCTGACAGCTTGCACTGGCTGTGTTGCTGTAAAGCAAGTTTTGATTTTTGTTAGCCCTGCTGGGCAAGCAGAGCTGTGGGAGGAGAAGATGGATGCTATTCTAGTGTCTGTACCACCAGCAAAAATGTCACATTAGAGTTCGTGTTGAGGAGAGAAGCAGGGAAAAAGCGTAGCTTTTTTTGGAAAGCTTTTGGATAGCTTTGGCAGTTAAAATACCTATATAATATGCTTTGAAAACTGAGGCAAATTCAAAGTCAGTGAAAATGAATAAATTTGAGTAAAGCTCACTAGCAGTTTCAGTTACTTTTCTAGGGTATTTTTTTTCCTTTCTGCTCAGAGAAGGATTTACAAAGCAGCAAATGCTAGCACAAATACTGGAAACCTCATCTGTTACAAACCAGATCATTTTACACAGAGACATCTTTCAAACTAATGCCTTGTTACTAATTTTTTAAGACTTAGATTTAATTTTTTTTAATTTTTACTACTGTGTTCTTGCATTTATGGCCGTGCCCTGATAACCCAGGGGCTTTGGCAGCATCACAGCTTTATGTAGCTCCTGTGCAAGAGGCTGATGTTCACCCTCTGTGCAGTTGTGCCCTCAGCCTGTGGTAGTGAGCTGTGAAACTGTCAGGGAATGGATCCACTATCAAAAAATATCCCCAGGAATACTACTTTTCTGGAAGTGTCAATGCATCTCTTTAACTCAGGAGATTTAACTCAGGAGAAGGTGATATTGCCATGGCTCAGTCCCTTCCAGTCTTCCCCACTCCACCGTGCTTCTGATTCCCAGTCCAGGCAGTTTAAAAGAAGTATTTCGGTATTTTGTTTTTGAAGGTTTAATTTTGAATCTTTTTAACTCCTTATATAATCTTTTTAACTACTTATATTGTCAATGGGCTGCACCTTGCAAGAGCAGTGTCCTGAGGCACAGGGCTGAGCCCCCAGGGAGGGGGAGAGAGAGGTCTTTATTACCCTGGTAATGCTGCCAGCAGAACCATATTGTCAGATTCCAGCTTCAGTTTTGGCCCCCTGAGCTTTAAGGGA
Source organism: Oxyruncus cristatus (assembly GCA_013399855.1). NCBI lineage: Eukaryota > Metazoa > Chordata > Aves > Passeriformes > Cotingidae > Oxyruncus > Oxyruncus cristatus. Next base: position 761,730 of record VXAY01007247.1, on the reverse strand, counting down.
CAAACTGGCACGTGAACAAATGGGCATGAGCTGACCACGAATAGATTTTGACTGAAACTTAGAGAAGGAGTCACAGCTTTTTGCATGGTGAGGTGCCAGATGGAATAGGGACCCCAAATAAACCAGGGCTTTCAGGATGCTCGCTGAGCTTACGTATGGGATCATCTGATGTGTCACTGAAAAGAGGCACAGCCCCTTCTTCCTAATATTAGACGTTATCAACTTAAAAAGAAGAAAAAAAGCAGTGATTTAATGGAACAGTCCAGTTAAATGAGTGCAGCTCTTAATTTCAAAGGCTTTGCTTTTGGTTTAAAGGGTAACTAATCTACACAACACCAATATACTGATACCACTCTTCCAGATCATTTTGCATGGATGAACATTTTGCTGAAAATTTGTATCCGGAAGCTCTTTATTTAAGTAGGTAATAATGTTATAATAGCATTTTACAATCAAGATCTAAAATAGGATACCTTTATTTCCTGCAGTTAAAATTGCACATATGTGATTGGTGCTAGAATAAAGTTGAGATATAAAATGATCTTCTTTTTCTGGTACAAATGTATATGCAATCTATTCCCCAGAACAGGTTTTGCTTAAATCTGTTGCATCGAGAATTAACAGGAAATTCCTTCACTGAAGTGTGACTGTATAGAAGATAAGTCTGAAATTGGTTAAATCAGTGTAATCTTCTGACATAGTCAAGGTTTTATTTATAGTGATTCAACCTTTTATATGTATATATTTAAAACGTCGTAAGAAGGCTTGAAAAATGTTTTTTCTTTAGTTTGGAAACTTTTTGTGATAACTATGAAGATGATACAATTGATACACTGGTGTATTATTCCCAAAATATTTTGTACTTGAATCCACTGTATTTTAGCAGGAACAACATTTAACTGATGGCAGAAGTATTTGATGGTTGAAAGAATTGAAAAAGCAAGTAGATTTAAATTTTGATCCCAGTTCAGCAAAAATGAGTGGGTATATACTTGCTTTCAGGCACCTGGTTTAATTCTTTGCTGAATGGAGGTAAATCTGCACCACAGATTTACTGTTTTGAGCCTGTTACTCAGCCCATCCTGCACCTCTCTTTCTAGTTCTGTAAGGGAAAAATCGTGGCTCTTAGTGTCGTGGGGTCTAATGTATGGGTGTATGTGCTTGCTTTGCAGTTCTAGAGTGGAGGAAGAGCTGGTCATTAATATTATTTTCATTAGACTGGACTTTGTAAGAACATCTTAGAAGAGTCTGTCAGGAAGGAGAGAAATTATAATAAATTTGGATTAGTTCCAATGGCTTGCTATTTCCTTTGGAAATGCGTGTGTCAAGCTTTGCTGGCAATGATTTAACTGACAGGAGGCTATTGATCCTGTTCAGTCTGACTCCAGTCCCTGTGACCCACGCTGTGGAGCTGAATGTCCAAGACAGAGCAGTAGCCACACATCTCCCTGCTTCCCCTGATCATTCACTCTTGGAGAGTTAAGAACCACTGCAGCAGCAGCTTAACTGTATTTTAAATATTTGATTCTCTTTGCCAGTTGATGTAATTATTACAGACCGTGGAACAAATTAGAAGGAATATATATTCAGAGCAAAAATGAGGCCTGTGAGATGCAGAGACATAAATCTTCACGGTTTGGAATGACTCCACTGGGACTGGGGGAGCTAGACACCCCTTTAGGGAGGATGAAGGGTGCTCCGTGCTTTGCGAGATCAGAGTGAAGGAGAGAACATTTAAAGTCATCCAGCTGTTTCCATCCCCTGGCCTGTTGTTAAATCTCTGCAGAGGAGTGCTTTGACTTGGATTGCCTTTCGCTGCCTCCTTGCTCACGCTGTCGGAGAACTTTGTGCTCTTACCCTTCCTAACCTTCAAGGAGGGCTGGCGTACGTGCTTGTAACCACCCTCATCTGGGTCCAGAGTTCTCATGCAAATCCTGCAGCCAGCATCAGCTCTCCAGTAGGACAAGGGCTGCCCTCCTGTCACTGCCAGGGGGATCCGTGCCGTGGTCAGCTATAGCAGGTAACAAACCAGCTCCCAGGGTTGGCCTCTGGAAAACAAATAAAGGAGGGATGTGTGTTCTTCTTTTCACTTTTCTCATGTCTTATTCCCCTCTAGGATGGTTAATCCTCTGTGTAAACTTAACCTTTTGGGAAGGTGTTAGTTAGATGGCCTTAAGGGCTGGAGTCATTCTTAGAAACCTGTGATGTCAGCAGTGTGAGCTTCCTAATCCTTCCTGGGCTTGTGTTTCAACCTGCCCCCTCCCCGGCTCCTTTGAGGTGGCCTGGGGAACAGTTTCTGAAGATGAAATTGTTAGTGCAGTTGAAGGAGATGGAGTGCCTGTTTGGCAAGTAAGCTGTGACATGGCGGGCATCTTAAATTATCTTAAATAAGTCAGCAGAGGATAACACTTGATACTTTTTTCAAGTATATGTATCTAGTGATTTGTGAGATTATGATTACACATAATGGAGCTGGTCTAATTTCTTGTGGGACTTTCCCATATAAATAAAGGAGGTTAAAAAGTTTCAGTTTGTGATTATGGATGATTTTCTGCAGCCCCAGAAACCCTGGTATTCTAGTAGTCGTGGGAAGAAGAAGTGCAAAATTTGGGCTAGACATGTCCTGGTTCAGGACTCTGGCTCTCACCTGAGGTTGCCAACATGCAAATAGAGTTCTCATGGAAAAGAGAACTGGATTGCTTGGATCGGTCCATGGGAATATCATAAATATGGAGAGTTTCCAGACAACTGTATACCTGCAGGGATGGGTCTATGTTGCTTCTTAATTTCGAAAAATCAAAATCAATTTTGTTTCAGCGCATGCAGCTTCTGCAGGTCCTCCACTGGTTGCTGCTGAGTCTCTTGCACTTTTCTTTGGGATATCTTGTGCTGGTCTCAGTGGACCAGCTTGGCTCAACACTGGGATTTAATCTGCAGTAAGAGTATGACTACCATTGAATCCCCTTGAGAGGGAGGAGGTCATATTCTGGTTTATCTTTGGAGTTTGCATCTTTTCTTGTAGGGGGTGAGATGGTCTTATCCTAGGTGAGCTCACTGCCTGTTGTGAAATACTGTGGTGAAAACGGCAATGTTCATAAGGCTTTACATATATTCTGCATCTTTCACTTATGAGAAGCTGTTTTAGTCACAGAATCACTATTCTTTATACCTACTCTGGTTTTAAATGAAAATACTGTGTTTTAAGTGACAATATTTAGTGTCTGGCCTCTTCTGTTGTCTAATACTTCTGCTTTAATTGCAACCTTCCTCCATTTTTGCTCTCCTTGGTGAGGCACTTCAGGGACAGCTGTCACTGGGTCTGCTGAGACTGGCAGGTATATCTTGGCATTTGCTGCACTACATGCCCTGGTGACAGTGAGGCTGGATGTCATTGGCCAGGGCAGTCATGGAAAAATGAAAGGGCAAGGTAGTGGTGAAAGGAAATCTGGATCTGTCAGCGGGGGTGACAGGTGATGAGATGCAGAAAAAGGTAGTGCATGAGCACATCAGGAGATAAAACCGAGTCTGTAAGTACCAAAAGAAACAAGCAGGATGTGAGCAGGAATAATCTGCCCTTCCAGCGGAGACAGACAGTGCATAACAATTCCATGAGACAAGGCAATGTTAAGACAAAAGGGGCAGACATGAAGGATTGATGTGCTGGGATACTTTGAGAGGGTTTTGTTCCACCTTCTGTAACACCCCAGCTGGGTCTGGGCCTGCGGAGGTGGCTCCAGTTGCAGGTTAAGTAATAATTGCAATACAAATAAATTAACACATTTAGATCTAGGAAGGTTGACACCAGTACAGCAACATGGTGGTACAGTGCTGAGAGAGGGACAGGTTGGCAGCAGGGGAGCAGCCCAGAACCAGACAAGTCAGGGAGTGGTGAGATAAAAGATGATTTAGGTTTCTGTGTGAAGACTGCAATTTAGCTTCAAGTGATTGTGATTTCTTTTTTCTGTTCTTTTTTTTCCTTTTTTTTTTTTTTTT
>VXAY01007247.1:727769-752660 GCA_013399855.1 Oxyruncus cristatus | reverse complement strand
CGCCGCGCTCCTCTGCAGCTGCACCTCGCCGGTGGCCGACGCCAACTCCTGGTGGTAAGTGAGGGGAGCCGGCGGTGCCTTTGTCCGCCGAGGGCCGGGGACAGGGGACCGTCCGGGGCGGTGCGGCAGCTCCCTGTCCTGCGCTCTCCGCGGGAACTTCCCTGCCTCCCGGGCTTCTTTCGCAGCAGCTCGCTTCTTTCCAGGTTCCCCCCCACCCCTCCCACTGTCCCTGCCCAGTTTCTGGAGACTTGAGACGCAGCCCCGCTCCTTCCAGGCGTTTTTGGGCTCCTTTTGTACGGGCTCGCTGAAATGCCGTCCGGGCTTTAGGATGTGGGGAATGCGTAGGGAGTGGATGGGTAAGGTTTCCTACCCGCTGCCAAAAGCCCCGGGAGCAACCGCGGAGCCCCCTTCTCCTGAAGAGCGGAAAATAGCCTTGCTGGAAGGCAGGCATCGCTCGCTGGCACTCTGTGAAAAAGCTACTCGCTTTCTTCTGCAGAGAAAGTGCTGAGCTTTCTCTCTGCCCCCTCCCCATCCCGGGTGTCCGCTGTGTTTAAACTCGGGTTACAAACGAGCTGTGTTTCTCCCGCTAGAGCCCTGGAAAAGCCTCGCATCTGGCAGAGCCGTGGAGGGAGGCAGCTGACATGAGAAATGCGCCCGGGCTCCAGGCTGGGCTGGGCTGGGCTGGCGGGGAGAGGTGCCGGGCGCTTCGCGGAGGGGGCCTCTCCCTCCAGACTCCCTGGGATGTTTTTCTCATCGTAGGTCTTTGGCCATGAACCCCATCCAGAGACCTGAGATGTACATCATCGGCGCTCAGCCAGTGTGCAGCCAGCTGCCGGGGCTCTCCCCTGGGCAGCGCAAGCTCTGCCAGCTCTACCAGGAGCACATGGTATTCATCGGGGAAGGGGCCCGCAGCGCCATCAAGGAGTGCCAGTACCAGTTTCGGCAGCGGCGGTGGAACTGCAGCACGGTGGACAACACCTCCGTCTTTGGGAGGGTCATGAAAATAGGTAGGAACACCTGGTAGAACAGCAGTACGCCCAGGAGTGCAGGGAGGTGCTGGGTGCAGGCCGGGTGTCCCTCTGCACCTCTCTCCTTTCCTTCAAATACACATGCAGAAGTGATGAGCCCCATTAGTACAGCTCCTAAAGCTGCATTTAACGAGCTTTTCCATTCCCCGGTGTGCTGGTGCCGCCCGAGTGCTGCCTGCGCGCTGCCTGTGCCTGGGCGGGTGGCACCAGTGCACCTGAGCCACAGCAGGAGCCAGCGGGGGTGGGGGGCGAGGGGGACACACTTTCGTTTTGGGGAAGCGTGGGGCGGTCAGGAAGAGCAGGGTGCCTTCTGGTTTTGAGTGGTTGTTTAAATGCAGTGAGGGGAAAAGCTGGAGCAAGGAACAATGGACACGTGTTATCGTTACCAGCATCTCGAGTACCCTGGGACAGGGAATGCAGCCCTGAGATGTGGGAAATAAGGACTCCGCTGACATGGGAATTCCCCCCCTTCCTTGTACTCCACTTTCTGTGTAAACCTAAGCGATTTTTATAATTCCTGCCCTGCTGGCCGTAAGAGGCACATTGACAGGCCATTGCTGCACTTGAATTGAGGTGTGACCTAGCTACATTGTCCCAGTTCCTTTTGAAATGCAATCATCTGATGGCAAGAAACTGAGAAATCCGGGCTCGTTTTGATGTGTCCGACAGCCAGGACAATAAAGAAAAGGTGTTAAAACAGACACACACACACACACTCACACTCACTGTCCACACCCCTGTCTGAAGAGGTTTTCTTTCCCACCCACAAAGCCAATCATTTACACTGAAGAACCAGCAGTATTTCTCGGTTGTGAGCTCAAGGAAAACACTTAGCAAGGGATGGAAAAAGACCTTCAGCTCCTGAACGCCCAGTTTTTTTGGCTTCACTCTCAAAAAAACTGCATAGGCAGAAGACACCAAGAGGTGCATCTTTAATACCTCTGGGGCATCAAGGTGATAGGGCTCCAAGTCCGGTGATCCCTTCCATTTGATCCTGAAATTCTTACATGTTATCCTAGCCAATTCTAGGGATATTTCTGCATGTGTTACTCAACCTTTCAAAATTCCTAATTCAGCCCACCCAGAGCCATTCTAATTCTTCTCTTTCTGCCTAGCTCATTCCCCAACAATTCTTCTCTGGGGTGCTCCCCTGGGAAATGCCATTTCCTGACAAATACTTCTAGTTCCTGACACACATCCAAGGCATCTGTGCATCCTTTATCTCTCACTTTCTGATAGCAAGGGTGGTGGCCAGATGGGGCTGCATGTAATCCCAGCTTGTTAAAACTTGTGCTTTGGGGTATCAAAACTGAAATTTCAGCCATCAAAGGGAAAGTACAGAAAATACACTTCTCCTTTCTGGTGTCCCTCCCTCAGACATAACTTACCCTAAAGAACGGGGTAAATTTCAGATCCCCAAAGAGATACTGGTGACTCCACGAGGATGCAAGAAAATAGCAATCTCCCCTTCTGGAGCAAACCTCATTCTCTTCTTCAGTATCTTCCTGCAACCCTGGGTTGGTCCAGTGGGAGAGTCCACACCTGGAAAAGTGAGGGTGAACTAAGAGAAAGCAAAGATCAGAGCTGAAGGATGAGAAGCTGTCAGGAAAGATCAGAGTGCGTACAGGAAGTAGGGACTAGAGTGGATAGTGGAAGTGGGAAGATTTTTCCTCTCTAAAATGAATTTGATCCCATTTGTTTAGCTTGGGAGTAGATTTGGGTTTTGCTGGAGGCAGGAGGTGTTGTGGGTATGTGACAGGTATGGCCAGAAGTCCTGCTCCTGCTGCTTGGTTTGTGTGTGCTGCATTTGTTCATTTGTTTGCTGAGTCCTGTTGTATCTCTGTTAGGAATCTGCTGATGGCAGTGTCTGTGAGGTGAGTGCCAGCAGTTGCCCACTGTTTAGAAACCTGTCCTAACAGAGTTTTGAACCCATGTCCTTTGTATTCTCTGGGCAGTTAGAGTATGTTCAGATGTTTATAATCCAGCACAAGACAGCACAGCAATAAGTCTGTCACCAAAGGTGGCCTGGGGTATTAGGGGATCCATGGTTTGTCGCTGCTGCCTATGTCAGTGATAAGTTGCTGCTCTGCCTCTCAGTTCCACCTCCTGCTTTTACATTTTCCTACTTTCTAGTGAGTCATTGCTTATCATTTCAGCAAATCTATTTTCCAGACTGGGGAAGAAGACAAAGCCTTTCAATCTCTCACATTGTGTCAGCTATAAAGTCATTCTTCCCTGGGTTCACACTGTGTGTGTGTCTCCTGCTTTCAACCTCTGAGCCCCAAATCTGGACCACAGCCCTTTTTCTATACTCTGTGCCAATGGCACGAGAAAGGTCTGGAGACCAGAATATCTGCAAGAGTGCGCAGGCATGCCAGATTGTTGTGGAGAGGGAGGGGAAAGGAGATAAGAAGGACCCAGAAGGTGTGTAGTGTGCCAGCAGCCCTCGGCTGCCCACCCACCGATGCAGGCATGGCATATATTACACGATTTCTTGAGCTGCTCTAGATTGTGAGAGGGGAGGAGAACCTGACCTGGCCAAGTCCAAAGCCCAGGAGATCCTCACGAGAGCGTTCACTCAGAAACCTGGAAGATTAGTTTCCTTTCCCCCTCGCAGAACCTGGCTTGGCTCAGAAACAGGAGACCCAGTTGGTCTGTGTTTAATCATTACAACTTCATTTTGTGTGTTCCATAGAGGTGAGGCAGTCCAGTGATACCAAGCTTTTGTAGAGGCATCCACAGCACTGAAGTAAGCTGCTTTTCAGCATGGGTTCCTCCTGCTGCTTGTGTTGTCATGGGAATTGCTCTTACCTTTTAAATGGGGTTTATTCAATAATTACATCCATTTTTCATTTCATTTCATTCATATCTGATGTACAAAAATTATTCTTCTGAAGCTACTTCTTGTTCTGTCAATACAGATTTTAGACTCTGTGTATTTATCTCTATGCATTATATACAGACATTCCTTACTGCTACATTTATAAAGGGGAGAGGACAAGAGCACCCCAAAAGGTCACGTTAGAATTTCCTCAGGGGAGGAGAGAACAGATCTCCCTCTGAGTAATCCTAAATGCAAGGCTGGGGTTTCCAGGTTAGTCCAGTTATTTCTGGAGCCAGAGATCTTATCTCTTCAGCCTTTTCAAATGCTAAAAGAAAAAAAAAAAAAAGAGTCATAAAACCAGAGAACAAAGAGAAATTTTTTTTTCTTTGTTTTTCTTTGAGATTGGCAAACTTTAGGGTAATGCTTTTTTAAAAAATCAGTTGAAGCTAAATCTTTTTCATGAGAAAAGTTAAATTGACACATTTTTACCATCTTTGTGTCAGTCTCCCCAGTGGGGTCAGTTCTCCCATTTCCTTCTCAAGCAGCTCCAGGGAAGGGAGCCGCGGGGACCGAGCCCTTGCTGGGGTGCTGCCCACGCCACATCCCACCAGTGCCCCCCGAGAGCCGCCGCAGCCCCGACCTCCCCGTCCTGCTGCCGGCGGCGGGCGGGCACAGGAGGGCAGCAGAGCTCCGTGGAGCTCCAAGCCGGCGGGCAGAGCCTCCCGGGGCCCGCAGCCCCCGGCATCGGCCCCGGCAGCCCGGAGTGACTCTGATCCAACGTTCAGGAGAGCTCAGCAGAGGTGTGGAAAAGGGCAGAACAAATTTGGGGACACCCCAGTCCTGTGAGATGACAGCACAGAGGTGTGGAACTTGAATGAACTTGGAGAGGACGAGCAAAAACCCAAATACTTTTCAAAGGCTGGAAGGCACGGCAGGAGAGCAGAGAAAACTTGCATATATAAGCCCTCAGTTTTGAGCTACAAATTTGGTTTGTATTAACACAGGCTTTTATCACATCTGATCCTGCCTCCCAGGCCAAGCCATGGTCTTCCAAACCTACTACCAAAGTCTAGTGAGCACTGTGGTTTGCTCTGCTTTGTGTGCAGCAGGGGGAAAACCCCCCACCCTGCTGTGACTTGTTTCAGCCTCTCCCACCACCATCCTCCAGCAGCCTTAAACAACTCGTGCAGATCCAGGGGCTGCACATTGAGTTGTGCTGCTACAACTGACAGGTGGAGATGGTTAAAACATGGATAGTAAAAGTGTAAATCCAGCCTGTGCTTTCAGAGATTTCAATCCAGCTGTAAGGATGCTAAGCACCTGGAGTTGTGCGGACTCTGTTGCACGAGTTTTAACAGCGTGAGGTCCTTTCCTTGCCTGCATTTTAATCTCTGTGGACAAGAGAGGGCTCTACTTAACAGGATGTGCCTGCAGGGCTCTCTCTATACAGGCAGAGATGGGTAGGGGCTAAACTGCACATTGGACTGTTATCTTCGAAAAAACATAACATGCAAAACAAGCTAGATGAGTTAAAGCTTTATTTTTGGTTACTGAAAAATGAACTCCCTTATGGGCCAATCTCAGCTGAATTGACTTAACTAGGAGTCACTCCTCTGTGCCTCTCAGACCGGCGAGGTTTAGGGGAGCATAGTCCTCTCCTTGTGACCTGCTACTAAGGCACTCCCTTCTATATTATGTGTCCTGTAGCATTTTAGCTGCCTTGTGCTATACTCCAGAGCAGAAACCCGTAGTGTTCGACTCTTATTTGGGGTGGGGGGAATCACAAGTTTTTCTGCAAGGTGGGTGCCATTCACAGCCCTGCCTTTGTCTTGGGTCATTACCACTAAGTTGGTGATAAGCTGCTATTAGTTACACACTGTCTGCAGGTGCAAATTGGAACAAGAGCATACGGAAAGCATCAGCTCAGCCCTGCTGAGGGTGCTGGCACTGAGAGCCGCCTGGGCTGGTGACAAACTAAGTATTCTTGAAGATCTGCCCTCTGAAGTCATTCAAATTTGCTTGAGGTTTGGTGTAAGTAGCTCTTCACAATTAGATTGCTTATTCTAATGAAGCTTTGGCAGTTGTTCTCTTTATCACTGAAAGTTTGGTGATGAACACAATGACTCTGAAAGGTGTTGGTTTGGCTATTAGACCCTGTGGTGAGAGTGCAGGTGTGGATTGCTTCCTTCTCCTCCCTATTCCCCCTCTACTCCCCCTCTTCAGACGCACAGCACTCCTGGTGCTTGGCCTCATGCAGTGTTCTGGCTGTGATGGTGCCCCGGTCACATTGGGGCTGAATCACTGCCAGGAATACATAGCTGGAGACCCGATCCAGCTGCTTGGCTCAGATGCTGTGTAGGGCATACATGCCAAGCAGGGCAGTCTCTAGTAAACCTGCTAATGGAAAGTCTTTTCATTTATTATTGTCTACATGGGAAAGTTTTACTTGTTCCAGCGCTGCGGTTCTGGGAGAGCCTCTGCCTGGATGCTGTAGTGTAAAAAGGAGTTTCCTTCAGTTTGTCTCCAAACAATTTTCAGCTGGCTTTATGTAAACCAAGATAAGGTCGATGAACTGAGGAGCCCATAAAGACTGCTTGTCCCAGTTAAATGAAAACCTTTCCAGGTGATAACTGGCTTAACCAGAATGTTTCTTTTGCACAGGCCCAACCTCGTTGCTTGTTCTCAATGATTATTGGCAAATGCAGTCGCTAAGGCAGCAGCTATATTTTCAGCAAGTGAATAACCCTCTTGCTGTTTGAGAGTTTCTTCCAGGCTAAAATGAGATGATGATAGGTGAAGGGGAAAGAAGCTGAGCAGTCCCTACCTATGGTGTTGCTATTTCTTTTGGTGAAGGCCTGCAGTTCCCAGGGCTCTTAAATGTTCAAACATAGGTGTAAAAAAAGTTATAACACTGGAGGAGCAGCACCTACAAACGATGAAGAACGTGGTTTTCTAAAAAACTTTGCTCCGGGAATCTCAGACTCTTCCCTGGTGCGTGTCAGATAATCAGATTTGGGGTTGATCCTGGTTGCACAGAAACTGCCAGCTCTGGACGGTCAATTGACTGGCGCTGTTACAAGTGAAATGAAAACAAAAATGGGATGCAGGCACGTGTTAGGGCAGTCCCCCGCCTCCAGAACAAGATGGTGCCCTTGCTCTTGGGCATCACATTCTCGTGAATTCCGTGCACCCTCTTGGAGCACACCATGTCCTGCTGCCCAGGCCCCACTCCTCGCTGCGTGCTGCATGTTAAACGAGGTCTGCCTGTGGTTCATTTGTCTCTCTCTCGCCTCTCTCACAGGGAGCAGAGAGACCGCCTTCACCTACGCTGTCAGTGCCGCCGGGGTGGTGAACGCCATCAGCCGGGCCTGCCGTGAGGGAGAGCTCTCCAGCTGTGGCTGCAGCCGCACGGCCCGGCCCAAGGACTTGCCCCGAGACTGGCTGTGGGGCGGCTGCGGCGACAACGTGGAGTACGGATATCGTTTCGCCAAGGAATTCGTGGATGCCAAGGAGAGGGAGAAGAACTATGTGAGAGGCTCAGAGGAGCAGGCCCGCATGCTGATGAACTTGCAGAACAACGAGGCTGGTCGCAGGGTAAGACGGATGGTGACCCTTTCCTTTTTCTCGGAGGCAGATTCAGAAGGCTGGAGATAGCTGGATACCAAATTACTTGGAGGTGTGATGAGGGATAGTCCAGTGATACCCCGTAACAGTGTATGGCCACATTTTCTGCATTTTTCTGAATATTACAGACAATATTGACAATGATATGTTCTAGTTTTAATGTCAGGCTTCCATTGCCTGCTAAAAGCCAGCGAACTTTGGGGTCTGTTGAGATACTGTATGGCACACGTGAAGACATGTAAGCCCTTTCCAAATAAACTAGGTGCTGTTATGGCCCACTTTTAAAGTTAATGTCTCAGAAATGAGCTTCCCAGAGCTCTGGAAGTGACAGGCTGGTGAAAAGAATAATATTTTGGCATCTGGAGTACTATTCTGCTACCATCATTTAGATTTTTGGGAACATAAGGCCAGAAGCAAACACTGAATCAGGCTACCTGGAACTTAGGCCTGGCTTAGTTTCCTTGCTATTGGGCAAAATAAATAATTTGCATCTAGGTGACAAATACTTTCTGAGAAGATTCACAGTTTTGATCTAGAGACCCCTAGGGATGGAGAATCCATCACTTCCCTTTGTAGTATGCTACCATCATTAATCACCCTGTTTAAATGCTGTACCTCATTATCATTCGAATTTATCTGGCACCAGCTTCTAGTCGGTTCTTTTTCTGACTTTTACAGCTAAATCCAAAAGCCTGTTAGTAATCAGAATTCCCTCTGCATAAAAGTATTTATCTACTGTAATTTATTCACCATTCTTTCTTGACAAACTAGATGGAGCACTGAAAACTCTCTCACTTTCAGAGGTTCTCATCAGCCACCAAATCATTTTCCTGTCAATTTAGTGTTCCCTTTCCAGTTTTTCCCATACCTCTTTTGTGTGCATTCAGTGTATGCACTTTTGCTTTTTACACAATTGCTCTGTCTGTGATTAATAGCCCGGAAGGTGTAGCATCCTTCATATGCAGTACAGCCTTGTAATCCCTCCTCTTTCCAAAAGTAGAACGGGAACACTTACTTTAACATTTGTGCATTTCCCCCAGGGTGTTTTAAGTTTTTATCATTCTTCCGTAGAAGTAAGCTTTTCTAAGGTTAATTTTATTTCTAATGCATGTTAAAAAATCCTATTAAGTGTACTTAGTCTTGCTCTTTTGCACATTCTTAACTAATATCCTTAGTTTCCTTATCAGTTTTTTGCCTTCTTGCTTCTAATTGTTACTGAATTATCTCTTACTTTCCCATGGATGTTTGTCTTTTCTGCATGTAATTTCAACTTCATTTTGCCACCAAAGATGATGTGCTCTGTTTTTTCGATTGTGAAATCAGTGTGTCAGGTTGAAGCATTGCAAGTACTGCACTGTTCGTCTGCAAAATCAAATAGAGGTAAATTTGCAGTAGGTGAAAAAAATGGACTTGAAAGCCATAGAACTCAGTGGGTTTTGGTTTGGAATTGGGGATTTTTTGGCTTGGAAGGGCAGAGGGTCTGCATTTGCTTAGGAATGGAGGGTACGGTGGAGTAGTAGCCTGAACATGACATTCTTTTCTGCATTACTTGCTTTGAATGTCTTAGATGTCTGGAGTCATGAACTTGGATTACTACAAATAAATACCCTGCCTAAAACAGGGAGTGAGTATGTTGGGAGACTTTAACAGCCAGCCCTATTGCCTTGGGGGATCCAGAGACAGAATATGGCCAATAGTCTGAGGTGCCAGTTGAGCTGCAGTAACATTTGTATTAGAAGATCAAGTCAGAAGATTCTTGCTCCATGCCACAGGTAAAATACTGCCTGTCATGTTATTCTTGTTATATTATAGGCAAGATTCTTGCTGAGCTGTGATTTCAGGTAATGCTACAGATGAAGAAAACTTTGTCCTGCTTTAGAGACAGGGTTACAGGCAGTTATTTCCTGCCTTTACTACAGTGCAGAAAGTTGTTTAAATTGTGCCCAGAACGCTACAGTGAACGCTTCTTTGGACTCTCTAGACAAGCTTTCAAGGCCATTTCTGTGTCTCCAGTTAACCCAGGACTTGGACAAAAGCTTTCCAAAGGGGCCAGCAAAAGACAATGTTATTTCAAGGTTGGGTTTTGTAGACTCTCTGGAACAGATGGCTGTAGAAAATAACCTTAGATTAAATGAACACAAGTCAGTTTGGATTAAATTAAATGGTAGTATGAACCAGTGTGTCATTAAGCTTGTGGATTTCAAAAAAACTCTGATAAACTAAGGGAGCTGGTTAATAAGCTGAGCTGAGGAACTCGATGTGGAGGAGGTCTGGAACTTTTTCAAGTCCAAGATGCTAAAGCCATTACAGTTCTGCATGCCAAGCAAGAGGAGAAAGCTTGTAGGAAGAATATCCAGACCTCACTGAATGAATAACTGCCACTGAGAAGCTGTTAGGAATAGACCAAGAGCCTACTACGAGTGGGGGAAAAAAAAAAAAAAAAGAACTGATAGCAAATAAATAACGAAAAGCTCTGTCTTAGAGGTCAAGAAGTGTAAAGATGAAGTGAGAACAGTAAAAATCACGCTGAGTCAGACCTTGCAAAGGATAGTAAAATCAGCAGCAAAAGTTTTTTAAACTTTGCAGATTGGGGGTGATTGGAAAAAAGGAGACACAGTCAGTGAGGATGGGGCTGAGTCTGAAGACAGAGAAGTTTTGGTCCCAAAAGTAAGTGAGTTCTTTACTTGGGGCATCCGAGTTGGAGTGCAGGACATTGCTCATGGAGAGGGATGCTGTGTGTCTGTTGCACAGCGCAGACATCTCTTTCTGTCCTCAGCACTTCTGCTTAGCGAGAATAAATACTTGAAGTTTAGGTTTTTAAATACCTCTGGGGCTGTATTTTTTGGGGGAAGCCAGGCAGGGTGCCACAGGGACGGGCAAGGTCTACCAGAGTAGGCAGTGGCTGATGGTGCTGGCACCCTGTGGGAGTGAGGAAGGCATGAGGAGGCAGCTGTCAAATTCAGACAGGTAGAAGAAGAGGAGTTGAGCAGCAAGTACTGAAGTTTGAGCCATTGGATTTGAGATGGGTGGAATAGTGCAGGGGGCTGCTGAGGAAGGGGAGTTTAGGATACGGACGGATGACTCAGATGAGAGTCAGGTGGCAGCAAAGGGTTGGAAGAGAGGAGGGCTCTGGAGAAATTGTGGCTAGGGCTTTGGGGTGGATTGATCGGATGATTATTTGGGGGTAGTGAGGAATGGAGATACTGGGATTGGGAAAGGAGATGAATATGAAAGGATGGAGATCTCAGATCTCTGAGATCTCATCTCAGAGCCATCTCAGTCTCAGCTCCAGATCCTTTCATAGGAGGCTCTGAGTTCTCATCGCTTTCATGTTCCAGGGTTGTCTGGTCAGGCTGGTATTTGGCCAGTACAGGGCCAAATTGGCTCTTAAAAACATTTTAGCATGGGAGCAAAGGAGAAAGGCTGGAGGTGGAAATTATCGCCACCAAAGTGGATGCAAAACTCGGGTAGCATAAACCTCTCAAGTCTCAGGGAGTGCTGACTTTCTTTCCTGGCACTCTGAAAGAGCTGGCACCTGTGATCTTGGCTTCATTTACAAGTGCACATGGGGGAAAGGATATCTCAGAGAAACAGGCAAAATGGGAAATAATTTGAGAAGACTTTTTCAAGGATTGATCACACAGTCATTTAGAACATGACTGATTTCCTAAAATGCAGACTAGATCCGATACGTCTCATTTATCTGGACTTCTGTGAAACATTTAAGGTATTTCCCACATGGAAAATTCTTTGTTAAGTTGGGAAATATAAGGAAAAATGCGGCAGCTATGAGATAGACAAGAAACTGGTTCAAGGAAAGATATCAATAAGTTGTGAGAGGATGTACCTTGGTCTTAACAGAGCTTGTTTGGCAGAGCTTGTCAAGGACTTGCCTTAATGTTTTTGTTTCTCAGCCTCAACACAAGCATTAGGAATGGGCTGATGAAATTTGATGATGAAGCAAAGGTGGCAGAGGAGAATCTGAATTTTGTAGCAGCTAATGACATCCAATAAAACAACATCAAGACCATCATTTGAGGCCATGTAGGAAATATGGTTTTAGTCATTAGGAAATGAGTCTGCAGTCAGCTGCAGATGTAATGTGGCTCGGAAGGTGGTAAATATCCTATAACGTACTAGGGAAAGTCTCTTTATAAAACACGGGGGAATACTAATGCCATTGTATTAAGCTCTCGTGAGGCCCCACAATGTTGTACGTTCTCATATTCCCAAGTAAAATGACCTCAGACTAGAAAAGGCTTGTTATGTCTGACCCAAGGGATAAGAATCTTTCTGTAAGAAAGTGGGCTAGACCAGCTTGCCATATTTAGCCTACTAAAGTGAAAGTTGAGAGAGGATATGACTGATGTCTGTGTTCATGGGAGAAATAACAGGGGAGGAAAAGTACTTTTTAAGCAAAAGGCCAATTTGGCACAATAGCAAATGGGCATAAAGTGAATGCATTCAGACTGGAAATCAGAAAAAGATATTTTATCATTGGAATAGTGATCAGAATAATGGTGGCTGAAAACCTAATTGCTTTTAAAAGGGCACTGTATGCATTTAGGGAAAATGTTATTTGAAGCAATGCCTACAATATTAAGCGATCATACTTAAATAACCAAGGAGGTCCTGTCTAGTCCTGCGTTCCTAAACTTCTGAGATTCGGGTTTTTGGAAGTAGGAAGGTGCATATGAAAGTCCATACTCCCAAAAGTTGATGCTGAAGGAAGGGAGTACTGGAGACCTGGCAGTGAGCACTGTGCAGAGTGACCACCAGCTGCCATCCCACTACAGCCTTGCCCCGCTTTCCCAGCCAGTGTTTCAGTTGATGCCTTCTGATTTATAGGCAGATTTTTGGCATGTCCCTTCACTCAGTTTCCTGTGAGTGAGAAAGTTCTCCTTGAACCCTGAGGAGCTCTGGTGGCAGGAGAGAAGATTGTCCCTTCTCTCCATGGTTCTCAGAGGAGCTGGGGGGGATGGGAGGGCATCAGAGGCCTTTTATCTTTCAGGCAGTCCTGACCTCGTCACCCCTTCACTCCGCTTTGGAGTCCTTGTGGTGGTGGCTTCTGGCTTTATTGCTCTTGTTTGTTTGTCTTTGGCTGTTATCTCAATATGTCCTTTCCTTCCATCTGTCTTTTTCTTCCAATTGGTCTCCATTACGCTCTCCTATTTCCCCCATTCCTTATCTGTCGCTGTGTCTGGCAGACTGGGACGGTCAGTCCTTCCACGCTGTTTACCCAGTCAGCATATGGCAGGCCTCAGTCATCAGTCACTCGAGCCAGTGCCTGAAGAGCCTGGAAGGGGGTCTGGCTAATTGACCACATAGGAATTACCCATTAATCCTCTTCCTGTTCCCATTCTTGCAAGAAAAGAATTGGAAGAGAACTTGGGCTTATGGGAAGGGGCTCTAAGCCTTTCCATTAGAGGCATTTTCAACCTGTTTAAGTGGCATGGCCATCGATCAGTTCCTGCCCTCAGAACTGCATGTGGGGTCTGTTATTCTTTACCTTGACCTGAGCCTGGTCGGAGAGGAATTCTCCAATTTCCTCTGCTTTCTCCCCATCCGGGCAGCAAAGGGGGAGAGTGTAGAGTCATTTAGCAGCTGAAGCTATGGTTACCTTCTTGGGACATTGACGGTGGGAGCTGTGGGGGCTGAGTGGCGCTGTGCTTACCTGTGATAACTGGTAGCATTCTGTTCCCCAGCACAGCTACTACCCACATGGGCCAGATGTTTTGAGCATCAGTTGCTTAAAGCCAAGACGGAGTGAACTCAGTCCCATGACATTCACTGAGAGGGATTGAGTTGCAGTGTTTTTCTAAAGGAACAAAGCCTAGGATTAGGAAGAATCATAATACTTTATAAAAACACTTGCAAGGGCAAGGGAGGCACGAGTGGCCTGGGATTTGACAGAACCATAACCAAAAAGTGCTAACACAAGCTTATAACAAGCAGGCTGGCGATGCAGTGAGGATATAGTAAGTGTGTGGTGCGCGGGAAATTCAGCTGTAGCTCTGTCTGGTTACAGTACAGCAGGAATCCCTAAGTAACGGTGTGGTTGGTCCTCTGCAGTAGTAGTTTGATCCAAGGCAAGTGCTTAACTACCAGCTTGTTACAGCTGTTACATTGTGCCATGAGGGATTGCCTCAGTAAACTGAGCTCTGAGGAGCAGAACTAAAGCTTTTCTGTTTTAAGGACTCACTCCATTGACCTTCTCAGGAGCTGGATTGGCCTCCGTGTGATTTAGCCATTAAGCCAAATTGAATCTTCACTAGCTGTCAAAAGCACTAGACCTTAGTTAGGCCAAGAGCAACCAATTGTTGTAGGAGAACTCTGACCTCTTGCTGCTGGTCCAGAACGTAGTCGCAGGCAGAAGGTTTTGCTTGCACTGTGCTCAATTGCCTTAATCACCTAGTCCTTGGCATGAGAAAGCAGAGAGCTGTGAAGCTTTACTCTGTCAGTGAGTGAGGCAGAAAAGAAACCTCTGTGTTTGGCTGCTTTGTTTCAGCAGAAAACCCGGCTAGGAGACACGTTGCCATCTCCTTCTGAGCACCCCTATTTTTTTCTCATGTTCCGTGATCTCCCCCACCAAATACAGCTGCTGGCGATTTTGCAGCTGATGCCAAACTCCTTTGCTTGGTGTGTGGGAGCTGGCAAAGGCATTGCAGGATGGTCTTGGGAGAGCAGATGTGAACCTGCTGGTGAGAGGATGAGGAGCAAGGGCTGGGGGGTCAGCCTGTACAACATGGAGTAGCTCTGATGGTGTGGGGGTGCTTTGCGAGCTCTGTCAGTGCCTGGGAGCTGACAGGATCTCACGTAGCATGCAGTTTTGTACCTGTCTCTGGAATTGATAGAAAAAACAAACCCAACTCACATTTCAGTTTATTTTCCATGGTTTTCAGGTTTTTTATTGTAGAATGTTTCTCAGTATTTCACTCTCCTCCCAGCTAGCGTGGGGAGGAGGAGAGTAACCACCGTCTGTCTCCCTTTACATGTACTTGCTCTGCTGAGGGTTTAACGCTCACTGCCCTGAATTTTCAAGACTCTTTGCCAACTCTGATGCCGGGTTTTCAGGGGTATGATGCATCTACAGCCCCCGCAGGCTCCTGAAAACGTAGCTGAAAGCGTCTGGGAAAAGACAGCACGGGAAGCTCGCGTTTGCTGTTAAAATCTAGGCTTTTCTGCCTGGCGACAGCCCTGCTAGTGGAGGGAGAGGTGTGGGCACAAGATGGCGCAGGTCCGCAGTGAGGGCTCCGGCTCAGCCCTGCTGCTCCAGGAGGGCGCCTGGTTAACACCTCCAGCAGAGCTAAACGGCTCCGTTCCAGGGTGGATGTGCCCACCCTTGGCACCACCACCCCTGCCTCCTCCTCTCTGGACACTGCTCCTGGACGAGCTCCTCTCAGCAGAGATGAAGGGAAAGGGTGTGGGTCTGTGGATTTGTTTCCAAAGGATGCAGATGTATCCCTACCAGTGATAGCCTTGGTTCCTGGGGCGTGTGGTAGGAAATGGGCTGGTTCCCAGGTGTTCCCTTTCCGCAGCTCTGAAGGGAAAAACATGCCACACTGCTGTGGTCTTTGAGATGGGGAATTTCCAGAGTCCACCCTAAGAGGACTCTTCCTTTTTTTTTTCCTTCTCATGACCCTGCTGTCAAGCCAGCAGTCTGCAAGAGGGAAAGAAGGTGGGGTGAGAAAACCGTGTTTGCAGGCAATGTAAGCAGAAATAGAAATATTTAGGGAACAGGAACAACAGTCGCAACAGGGAGAAAAGAAGACCTTTGTCTCTTCTGAAGGGTGAAACAACAGAAATTGCGGGGTAATCAAAGCAGTTCTGAAAGCGCGATGAATTCATCGTACTTAAACCAGCTGCCGGTGCAGCAGGAATAAACGCAGCTCTGCCTGATTGCGTTTCTTTTCCCACAGGCCGTGTACAAGCTGGCAGACGTGGCCTGCAAGTGCCACGGTGTGTCGGGCTCCTGCAGCCTCAAGACCTGCTGGCTGCAGCTGGCTGACTTCCGCAAGGTGGGCGACCTGCTGAAGGAGAAGTACGACAGCGCCGCTGCCATGAGGATCAGCCGCAAGGGGAAGCTGGAGCTGGTGAACAACCGGTTCAACATGCCGACGCAAGAGGACCTGGTCTACGTTGACCCCAGCCCGGACTATTGCCTGCGCAACGAGACCACTGGCTCTCTGGGCACCCAGGGCCGGCTGTGCAACAAGACCTCAGAGGGCATGGATGGGTGCGAGCTGATGTGCTGCGGACGGGGCTATGACCAGTTCAAGAGCGTCCAGGTGGAGCGTTGCCACTGCAAGTTCCATTGGTGCTGTTATGTCAAGTGTA
The DNA here is from genome assembly GCA_013399855.1 of Oxyruncus cristatus. Lineage (NCBI taxonomy): Eukaryota > Metazoa > Chordata > Aves > Passeriformes > Cotingidae > Oxyruncus > Oxyruncus cristatus. The sequence continues at coordinate 736,847 of VXAY01007247.1, read as the reverse complement.
AAAAGTGCACAGAGATCGTTGACCAGTATGTCTGTAAATGAAAGGAGCCACCAAAGCAACAAATCTATATTATATAAATCTATATAAATATATTTTATATTTGTATAAATAAACAGATGATGATAATAATTAAAGAAGCTTATTTAAGAGACATTTTGGTTTTGAAATCTCCCCCATCAGGCCAGCTGGTTTGACATTCCGCCAGTTCTGCTGGGGAGCTTGTCTTTGGGTGCATCTCCCCTTGGATTGTTTCAGTCAGGGTGAAGAGGCTGAGGAGGTGCTGGCAGAGCACACAGGCACACACTATTTCATTACAGAAAGCAAGCAAGAAGAAGAAGAGTGGGTTCTTCCTGCTCTCTCATCAGTAAATCTCAGCATTTTGCATAGTTATTGCACATCGGAAATTACAGCCAGATGTGGGTGAGTCCTAGTTATTTGAGTTTCAAACCCTGCACTGGGGAATTTGGAACCAATTCTTGGTCTGTCTAAAGGGCTTTGTCACACTAGAAGGAAGGTTAGCCAAGGCTCCCCTACCACAGTATGGCTTAAAATCCACAGTCCTGCAAACCATTCCTGGATGCTCCCCAGACCACAATGGGCTGGAGGAAGGTTTACCACCATCTGTTGTGAAGAAGGAAGGTGCAACCTGTGGCTAACCAGTGCACAGCCTGGGAGTCCCCGTGGAGCCAGCACCTCTTCTGTACCACCTGGGCAAAGGGAATTCCGTCCAGCTCAGACTACATGGCTCTGTGTGTGAGGGCAATGTTTTTTTTCTTTTCCTTTCAATCCCATGCTGAATTTGTCAATACAGAAGAAGAGCTGCCGGTGCCCATGGATATTTGCAAAGTACATTTTGTCAGTAGAAAGAAGCATTGCACACTCACACATGCACATGACTGCATTGGCACTCCTCATACCACTGCTGGTTTTCCTCTTTGAAGTGGATGCAGGTGGTCACCTTGTTCAGCTCTATTAAATCCTCCTCACTGCCATGCCAGTTGTATAGTTTGTCTTTAACATTAAACACCCCTCAGTGTCATTTCTTTCCCTCTCTTGCTTGTGTATATGTGTGGTTTTTGTTTTATTCTTTTGGTGAGGTGCCTTTTATTTTGCTGCTCTGTGTTTCAGAGTCCAGGGGCCATGCTGTTCATCGGCATAAGCTCACCACAGATGCCTTTGCTCCCAGAATGTGGCTGTATGTTCACTGATGGAAGTCTTTCCTGTGTTTTTTTTTTTTTTTTCCCTTGGTAATAAAAGACTATAATAAAATTGTACTGGGGCAGAAGGCATTACCAAAGTCTGCTAATCAGTCTTACCACATTGGGATTTCAGTAGAATCCAATTCATAAAGCAGGGAACAAATGCTGTTTCTAGCACATTTCCTGTGCCTCTCAACATCTGCAGAGTTCATTTGCAGTCAGAACAATCAAGAGGAGCCAGTTCCCAAAATTTAAGGGTTTGCTAATATACATCCCCTTTGTTACTGACATTCCAAGGGTGTTGGGGTTTTTTTCCCCTGTAAATTTTAAAATGCGCAAAATATGCCAATAAGCAAAGAGCCAGTTGTGAAGATTATTATTTTTATATTAAACTTCTGTTTCTTATAAAACATTGCAGTTTTACAGATTCCACCATTTCAACCACCAGAGAAGAATTTATATGTACCTTTCATACTTCAAATATTTGAGGACTCCAGAAAAGCACAAGGAAGAAAAATTATGCTTTATAATTAGGAGCTGTTGTTTTTTTAAACCAATGTGTCCAGTTTTTATTTTATTTTTCTTAATTCAACAGGCAATATATTTGCTGGCATCCCAGAATGCAGTTTTTTGGAATATAAACAGTGGCCTAGATTTATTTTATTATATAAAATCCAAAGCCAGTGGTATTGTAATTCAAAGTAACGGAAATAGTTTTCCATGCATGGAAAAAATGTGAGTGCAGTGGCCTGATCCAACTCCCATTAAACTTCAGTGGGAGCTGGACTGAGCCCAAGATTGGATCAAATGTGTGAGCTATTCACTCCTGGGATACTATATGTTTCTAGCCCAGTAATAAAACTTGCCCTACCTTGGATACATCTAAAAAAGACCTTTCCTCCCACCACCCTCACCCCGTGTTCTTGTCTATCCTTATTGCATCAGTGCTTAAAGGTGTTGGCTGTTTGTATATGACACCCTCAGGCATTGTTAATGTGCCTAAAAATTCAAAATTACTTCATTTGGCCTTTCAGATAAAGACCACCCATTTAAGGGAGTCACAGCTCTCCTTGCAGTTTGGCAACACAATACATTTTGTGGGTGTAAACAACTTTGGGAGCAGAAAAGTTGGCATTGGTAGGGCTACTATTTATCTGGGTGTCCCTGGATATGTCCTTTTTCCACCTAAAATGTTGTCTGGACGGAAAAAAGATGTTTTTTGGCCTTTTGTCCCAGCACTCCAGACCTCTGGCAGCCTGGTTGGAGCCAGCAGTTCCTATTGGACTAGGACCATATAGCGATAGCAGAGAAGTGACCATTAGATTTCCTTCCTCCCCCCTTTTTTTTTATAAGACCTAGGTTCCAGTATTTTAGATTTTCTGGGAATTTTGTATCAAAAAATTTGATCCCACTAAACTGTAGCTTAAAAATTTCTACGGCGCCTACACATAAAAGAACCTCCTTAGGGTGGTAGTAAGTATAAAATAAGAACACAGCCAGATTGGCTTGATACAAAGCCAAAAGAAGTCAAACAGAAAGCTGCAGCAGAACTGCTTCTTTACTATGAGGGTTAAAAAGTGCTGGATTTTAAGTTGTGCCTTTTTAGATCCACAAAGTGGTAGAGGGGTGCGGGGCTGGGGAGCTAAGCTTGATTCTGAGCTCTGCCGATTATCTGCTTCGTAATCTTCCACAAATTACTTAATTTCCCTGCATTTTAGCCTCCAGCCTCCTTCTGTATAAAATGAGGAGCAGAATACCTCCTTCTTCTGTAAAGCTTTTTGAGAAATATGTCTGAAAAAGAAGGTAATTGAAGGCCTACCCTCTGTGGTCATTAACTCTGGCAGGCAGACAGCTGTATCCCCATTGTGTTGGGACACGCTCAATTCCGGACAAAGAGGCTCAGCGGCACCTCGGAGGGTCAGATGCTCAGAGGTGGTTGCTGGGGGGCTCAGCAAGAGCCTCAGAGGGTCTGTAGCAGCAAAGCCCTACTCTGGCACAATGCTGGAGGAAAGACTGTGCTACAAAAGAGGGGTCAACTCGGGGCTTGTTTATTTATGGGTATTGAATGTCTTGTAGCTAGGGTAAGGCTTAGGGGAGGTTAGCCTGGTTTCTGAATCAAATACGTGCCTCCTCAAATTCTGTTTGCAGTTTCATATGGATAAGATATTCACACAATACGCTATTATATAGTGTCTGCTGGTTATTGGCTGCCACATTCCAACCCTGAAGTCGCTGCACTTCAAGGCTGATAGAAATGACCACCCTTAAGTCGTGTAAAACTCAAATATTTTGGACTTAAAGGCACTGTACAAATATACTGTTACTGCAGGTCAGTGAACATCGGCTCCCAAATGGAGCAGAACAGGATGCAAATCTGTCAGCGTTTCCCAACTGGCCAGTACTACCTAAGTTATAATGCAAATGAATGAGGCCTTAGTATGCTCTGCTCCGAGGTAAGCTAAGCAGTAGCTGATCCCAGAACAGAAGCTTTTGTTTGATATTAATTATGGTTAAAAGATAGTGGCAGGGTTGTGAGAAAATGTAAATGAACCTTTTATCACTGCTGAACTTTAGGCCGTTTGCATCATTTGGAGGCTCCCATTCCTTGTCTGTGCCTACCCAGAGCTCAGTGTAACACAGCAACTGCTGCCTTTTGCAATTCAGGAAACAAGCTGAACCCAGACAAGCAGTGTGAGTGTAACTTATATTTTCTATATGGACCCAAGTTTTGTAGCCCTGACGAAGCACAAATGAAGCAGATCTTGTTCAGTCATATAAAATCAAACATGCAAGGGTCTCTCTGTGCTCACTTGACCCCATCCAGGGAGAAGCCTAGTAGGTTTAAATTACACTGTGGGAGCAATTCCTAATCACCTGTGGCTACAGAAATATAGGCAGTATTTTCATCTGCTGACACAGACACAGAACATCCCAAGGAGACCCTGGGAAATACCTTCCAGTGACTAAAGGGCATTTCTCAAGTGTCTGTCATGAGGTTTTTCCAGAACCAGCTGCTTATATGGTCATTAACTTTCATTTAGCTTTTGTTAACTACAGTTGAGTTTAAATAGTTTCTAGCAGATACTCTGTGCAATCAAGTTCACTGAAAGGTGGGCTCTGAAGGGACTGTCATACAACTGACAGCAAGCAGATGTGAACATAATATCAGATCCCCTTCTCAAAGGTAAACTCTGGCCAATCCCTGGGACCCAGAGAAGCAGCCCATCTTCTTGGTCCTGGTGTGCATCCTGGCCATATCCTGACTCCCTGCTAGGGCAGTCTGGGCAACAAAGGCTGATGGACACAGATACTGTTGAGTGGGTAGCCTGTCCCAGCTCCAGTGTAGATAGGTGATGGCTTTGAGACTGGGCCACATTGTGAGCATACCAGCTCTGAAGTCTAAATATAACCAGCCTCAGAGATAACCAAAGATAAGATTTCTGTGCCCAACAGAACACATACCAGAAAGGACAAGAAGAATCACAGTGAGTAGTTAAAACTCCCCAAATAACAATAATAAAAACCCCCAGTACAGTCCAATGATCACAGCATGCTCATGCCTCCATCTATCAGTTTTCTCCTGCAGGCTCTGAAGCTGAGAGTACACTCTCCTGTTTCTTAGGTCTGATTAAATGACAGTTGAAATCTATGTTTTTGCATTAGAATCCAAAAAGGCATGACCTACTTGGTAGCATTTCCTCAGAGAGAGAAAGAGAGAAAGGTGGGGAACCAGCAGGGTCAGGAGTTCTCCCTGTGAGCAGTGATAAAATGCAGCAGCTGTAAGAAGATGTACTAAATATTGCCCTGTGACACTGACGTTGGACACCTGCCCTAAGTGTCACAGTTACCTCTCCACAGTGCCTGCCCAGTGCAAGCTGTCTCTGATGGCCCCGTGGTACCGGCAGCAGCTCCATGCGTTTGCAACGTGGTGGCTGCAACAAGCACCAGTCTCCAGCAGCATGACAGAGAAAGACTCTGATAAGGAAGGAAATGCAAAGAAATGCGCAGGCACCACTTTGCTGGGAGGCAGGGAGATAGCAGTACCTCCCCCAGGCCCTTTCCCTGTCAGCTGCCCCATGGTAGCAGCCATCCTGGGGAATTCAGAAGGGAGCCGCTCAGGTACGTTTGCCAGTAGTGATGAAGCACTTTAAAGGCTTTCAGCAATAAGGCATAACCTAAAAAAAAAAAAAAAAAGAAAAAGAAAAAAAGAAGACCAGGTTCTTTGTTGCCCTAGGGCAGTTTTGTTCTGAGTCATAATTTGTCTTACAGGTCTTCCTGGAGTGCCATATAGCTGTGTCAGTCCTTCACAAAACTCCTTGCACAAGAGCATTGGGATCACGTGGGATGAGCAGGATGAGGCATTACCTCATTACTTTGCAAGGACACATTACAATCGTGCCTTTCAGGGGGAAAAAATAAAAATACGTGGGGTAGACCCAGTGTCACAGTCACTGTGCTGGTTCTAGTCGTAGCCCTCTCCTGTCCACAGCCCCAAGGATCTGCAAAAGTACTTAACCTTGCCTTTCTTGGGCTGAGCAAACATTTAGACTAGTCTTTTAGGGTGGCAGCCCTCTGCAACTCACTGTGATGATTCTGGCCAGTTTCATTTACCACAGGCAAATTTGTTTTCTCTTGCTCAGGAACAACAACAGAGTGAACCTGTACTGACCTGCCAACTTCCACAGATCACAGGGCTATGTATGTAGGACAAAAACATTCTGAGATGGAATTAAGGCAATGAACATTTTATTAATGCTACAAGTTCTAGGAATTATCTGTAAATGCCCAGGTAGCGCACAGCTCAGTTTTTGAAAATGTCTTGTTGAATGCTTTGCCCCATAAGACTAAGCACAGCTTTTTCTTTTTCGTTTTCAGACTCTTGAACCAGAATAAACTACCCTAATTGCTTTTGTGTATTATTTATTGAAACAGTATTCCTATCTCAATTTCCCTCTTTATTGGCTGAGCACGTGTTAAGTTATGGTGACAGGAAATGACAGATAAAAATGACATGCAGTTTTTACATAGATATTTTTTTTTTGTCAGTGGGGCTCAAAATATTCTAAAATCATTAGCACCATTTTACAGAAGAAATCCTGAAAGACAGGGCAGGAAATACTTCATCCAACAGGCACGGGGTGGAGCTGGAGCAGCCACTGCAGCTGCTGCTCTCCCTGCTGCTGCCCAACGGCTGCCAAAGTACATTTTGATTGATGAGAGAAACCGTAAGTACATGTAATAGTGCAACTGTGATCTTCAGTAACTATCTTGCTCCCTTTGCAATAATAAAAACTTTCATGAATGTATGAGATGGGACATATTTTAAAGGAGACAATAGGGAATTATAGCTTTATTAACAAAGTTTGAAGGAACAGGCAGTATGTATTTAATGTTTGTGGGTATTAGGGATCAAAAAATCTCAAATACTAATTTATAGGGATGATTTTCAGTCACTGGCTTGAGCTAAAATCTCTGGGTGTGGGGACATGTGTATGGATTGGAGCATAGCTCAGCAAAGCACTGAAGTGCATAGAGCCACACAAGTTACAGACAGACGGGCTCTCCAAATCATCCAGTTGTTCTCCTTGGTGATTGCTTAGATTGTCCTCTAACAGCGTAGTGTTCCTGTAGTGTTTTGACTAGTCTCACCGTAAAACATGCAGGTTTAGTGTTTCCAACATTTTCCCCAAGGACACTATTTTGGGAGGTGAAATCTCCACGTCACATAGGTTTTCCTGCTGCTCTGCCTACACTTCCCATTCCTTAACAGGGGAAGTTCTTGTTCTCTTCGGTGTTCCCCCTCTGTGCCTCTACACGAGACACAGGCCCCGTCACATGAGCCAGGCTTCCCAGTTGCCTCCGGCGACATCAGCCCTGGTAACACCATCTGGTTTTCATCATCTTTCTGGCATTGCACTGGCTGTGGCCTCCCCCTGCCTGGTGCCATGCCCTGGAGCACACAGGTCAGTCCTGAGTACTAAACCCTGGTCTAGTGGGGCCCTGTCCTGTCTCAACAGGGCCTGTGGTGGCTGACCTGGACACCAGGGATGCTTCACACCACAGAGTCACAGAATCACAGAATGGGTCAGGTTGGAAGGGACCACAGTGGGTCATCTGGTCCCACCCCTCTGCTCAAGCAGGGCCATTCCTGAGCACATGGCACAGGGTTGTGTCCAGATAGTTCTGGAATATCTCTGATGAGGGAGACTCCACAATCTCTCTGGGCAATCTGTTCCAGTGAGTGGTCACCTGCACAGTCAAAAAGCTCTTTCTCCTGTTCTGGTGGTACTTTCTGTGCATCAGTTTATGTCAGTTGCCTCTTGTCCCATTGCTTGATATCACTGAGAAGAGTCTGGCTACATCTTCTTGGTACCTCCCCACCTTTAGATACTTCGAGAAGTTGATGAGTCCTCCTCTCATTTGTCACTTCTAATGTAAAAAAAAAGAAAAAAAAGATTTCAACTGTGATTTAAACAGAACAAAGAAACAAGAGAATATAATAACAGCTTCAGGCCCTGCAGGAGAAGACTGATGGATGGAGGGCATGAGCATGCTGCGACCACTGGATTATACTGGGGGGTTTTATTATTGTTATTTGGGGATTTTTAACTCCTAATCATGATTCTTCTTGTCCTTTCTGGTACATGTTCTGTTGGGCACCTTACCCCCAGTGAGTTTCGCAGTGCCTGGATGGCTGAGCTGCCTCCACAGATGGCCCCTCTTGGCCACGGAAGCACTGCGTGGCCCAGGGTTTTCCCATGACACTGATTTCAGTAGGAGAGGGTGATGTTTTGCCACCTGCTCAGGGCACGCAGGAAGCAGTGTCACAGGGGAACCCCCTTGCCAGGCCCAGGGCCTGTTGCTGGGGGCTGGAAGCTCCACTGTTCCCTAACAGTGTTTGCTGACCCCTCCGTTCTTCGGCCACAATAACCCTGCAGTGCTAAAGGCTGGGGGTAGGTAGAGTGGCTGGAAAATGGCCCAGTGAAGAAGGACCGGGGGTTCTGGTCACCAGCAACTGAACATGAGCCAGCAGTGTGCCCAGGTGGTCAAGCGGGCCAATGGCATCCTGGCTTGTGTCAGGAATAGTGTGGCCAGCAGGACCAGGGCAGTGATTGTCCCTCCGTACTCGGCACTGGTGAGGCCACACCTGCAGTACTGTGTCTGGCTGGGCCCCTCAGCTCAACAATGACACTTTGGTCCTGGAGCGAGTCCAGAGAAGGGCAAAGAAGCTGGTGAATGGTCTGGAGCAGCTGACAGAGTTGTTGGGGTTTAGCCTGGAGAAATGGAGGCTCGGGGGATCCTATCACTCTTTACAACTCCCTGAAAGGAGTGTGTCACCAGGTGGGGGTCGGGCTCTTCTCCCGGGTAGCAAGTAGTAGGGCAAGAGGATATAGTCTTAAGCTGCACCAGGGGAGGTTTAGGTTGGACATTAGGAAGAACTTCCTCACAGAAAGGGTGATTAGACGTTAGAACGGACCGCCCAGGGAGGTGGTGGAGTCACCATCCATGGAGGTGCTTAGGAAAGACTGGACGTGGCACTCAGTGCCATGGTCTAGCTGGCGTGGCCGTGTCCGATCACAGGTTGGACTCGATGACCTCAGAGACCTTTTCCAGCCCGACTCCGTGCCTCTGCTCACAGAACGCAGGGCGGATAACACAGCCCCTCTGCGCCCTCCTCCGCTCCCCCCGCTCTCCCTCCTACTCCCGGTGCGCCTGCACGGCCGCGGTGGCTCCTCCTCCACAGCATCCCATCCCATCCCATCTCATCCCTCCCTTCCAGGCCCGGGCCGGGCTCTCTCCGCGTCCTTCCGGCCCCGGGCGCGCAGCCGCGGCGGCGCCTCCCGCATTGGCGGCGGCGGCCTCGTGCGATGGTGACGCC
>VXAY01007247.1:673350-727584 GCA_013399855.1 Oxyruncus cristatus | reverse complement strand
GGCGGGGGCGCTGCCCTGGCCCGGCCGTGTCTGGGCCCTGCGGGCGGGGGTGCGGGGCGGGAGCGAGCGGAGCCCGCGGGCGAGGAGTTCGCTCGGGGCACGGAGAGCTCGGGAATTGCCGGCTGGAGGAGGCTTTGGGCAGGGGAGCGCGGTTAAGTGGGTCAAGAGCACCGTAAGTGGGTCTTGTTTATAGCCTTCCGTGCACTTGTTGCTCGCCAGGGCAGGGAGATCTGCTGCTGCTGCTCCTGAAATCTTTCTACAGAGACAATAAAAATAGTAACGCCTCCGCTTGCACAATATGGGAGCCTTATTGTGCAAGCAGAGCTGTCTCTGTGCGTTTTCAAGTGAATGTGTGTAAAAACACTGGAACTACCAACAGTAGATAACGCAAATATTCTGTACTGCAATTTGGATTATTCTCGAGTTGTTTGGGTAACTACAGTTTGGATATTCTCAACTTTTTTAAAAGTTGGGTTTTTTTGGTTTTTTGGTGTTTTTTTTTTTTTTTTTTTTTTAAATTTTTTTCCTGGGAGGATCGGACATTCATCTCTTGTTTGCTTAGGACGAACAGCAAAGGCGTTTAAACATATGGTAATCGCCCAGAAGACAAAGAAGATATGACAGCTGTTGTTCTTACTGGGCTTCTGCAGCAGTGTTTCTTTTTGTGTCTGTTTTAGCCTTACAAGTCAGTTGATTTCCTGGCTTTAGTAGTTGTGTGGGCATTTGTTTTGAGAAAACTATTAAATTATAACATTTTTTGATGTACAGACTTTGTCACCCTGTGTATGTAAACTCTCATGCACCTGTTACATAGCAGAAAAGCTTTTAGGTATTACTCCTTGTTTAAAGACACTTTCTGTTCTTTGAGAGGCGTTGAAGTTCTTCAGGCGGTTGAATTGTCTTGTGTATCATGACCATGTTGCGTATTTTTTTAAAAAGGACCAGGTTTTGCTAAACTGACCAGGCCCTCTGTGCGAATCCTTCTTGGTATAATCTGGTTTTCAAGACTTGAGGTCTTTAAAGTGTAATTTAAACTCCTGTTTTCACTCCCTTGCTGTAGTCAGTGCCAGGCAGTATTAAATATCTGGTTCCATCCTGGCTGTGGTCCTCACAGATCTGTTCTGGAAACCAGTGAAGAGCTGTGCCCTACACAGCTCTCCTTCTCAGCACTGTGGTAAAAGTCCTCTGCTTTCAGGGGCCTTTTTCATAGTAGTTCAGTGTCAAGGTGCTTGGTTTCTGCAGAACCTTAGTGAGGTTGCTACAAATTCGGTGGCAGCTGCTGTGACAGAGGAAAATATGTTTGTGATTGACAGAAGTAGGTTGTTGTGTCATGAAATTATGGGTGCAGCATGGTCGTAAAAACCAGCCTGTTTTCCTTATAATCTTTGACTATGAGCTAATATTATTTATATGAGAAAGGAAGTGATTGTGTTTTGAGTTTGTTTTTCCTTTTCCCGTAGGGGTACAAGGGAGCTCCAGTTACGAAGATTTTATGCTGTGGTTCTTGCATTATTATGTGTAAACTTCATCTGTCCCGTGGCACTTAATCCTGTATGAAGACTGTGAGTGTGTGTTAGTAGGCAACTTTAAAAAAGTTCATTGTTGTGTAGGAAGTGTAATAGTAGTTGATAAAATACGGAAATGATTCCCTTGCCTGAGCTTACAAATAAATATGGCTGTGAATAAAGTCGTTGGCAGCTTTGCAGTGAAAACCATGGAGAATAGTTGGTAATGTGGAAAACTGAATCAGAGTTAGTGATGGAGGAGTTAAAAGCTGCATCCTAGCTCAGTCCAAGTTTTCAGAATGATGCTTTCTGAGTGTAAATCAGATATGAAAACATAATCTGGTGTGAAGGGCAAGAGTGTATTTTTGGCATACTTCTTAAGCAAAAGCTTTCATGGTGAAAATTCCTTCAGCAGATTCTCATGTATTATATGTACATTCTCAAACGTAAATACGAAATGTGATGGGTATATGAGCTTAAACGGTATCAGGTCTTCAAGAGAGCCAGACACAAACAAAGGTATTTCCCTTACCCCCCACAACCCCGGTCTTTGCAGCAATGGAGTTGTGTCAGTGCTCTTGGACTGGTGACATTAGTACTAGTTTGCTAAAGTGGCTAGTGAGAGGTGGTTTTGGCAACGGGGGTGAGATTCAGACTTGGAGCCTGACTGCTGGATACGGGAATAAAGGGCTGGGGTTGGAAAAGCCTGTGCTTGCTCTAGGCAAGCGTTTCTGCTGATTTGTCATGAAGGAAAATTAATGGGAATTGGCAGGGCATGTAATGCCAGTGATTTTAATGCTTGGCTCTCTATCTCGTGTCTTCAGTTGCATGTTCAAGGAGCTGTGTCAAGCATTCATGTACAAAAAAGAGACTCAATATTAGGCACTAAAAATTTTTGCAAGTTTTACAGGTTTCTGATTGCATAACCATATTGTCCAAGGCACTGTGCAAAGCAACAAGGCCCGCTTTTGTCAGTGGAGATGCTGTTTGTTCGTGAGGAAAATCTTGATAAGGAAACTTCAGGAGGTCGTTGGATTATTATGATGCCATCAGCAATTCAAATCCTTGAATAGAGGTAGTTCTGAGATGGAAATAGCAGTTCTGAGTATTTACGATTTGGAAGTGTCTGTCTGAGTCATTCAGTGAATTTTCTGACAGACGGTGTTGGTAGATTTGAAAAGACGTTGCACAAGATAATGGTGGTGATTATGGAAAAGTATTTGGGACAGTGTTTAGTGGGAAGACTATTAATTTAAACTCTATTGTTTTTTGATAGCGCTTGTTTTAAATGCTGTTCCCTTTGTATTGATATATAAGACATTGTATTTCAGCTGGTTGTGCTTAATGTGGTGACTGCCAGCCTCTGCTATTTAAAGCAATATGTTTGTCAAGACAAGTTCAGCAAAGAAGCTGGTTTTCAAAAATTCAGAATATGGAGACAAATAAGATACTAGTTCTGATTCTTCAGAAAACTGATTTCTGAAAACATTTTTAACTATCATTTGTTTATTTGAATATGCTCCTACTTTACTTTTGAAGTGAGATGCTGCAGATCAGTATGTAAACTAGTAAGAAGCAGGAGGTGAGTTGTTTTCACTTAGTTCCTCTTGTAGAACTGAAGAGAATGACCTCCTGCCTTCTGTGTGGTGGAGTGAGAGATTCAGACTTTTATCATGTAACTGGAAAATTGGACAGCAGTTTAACTTGCCCAGTGGTTTTCTGCAAAGTTTGTCTCAATGGTTTGACATAAAAATACAGTCTTTATTTTAGTCCAGTTTGAAGGTGGACCTCAAGGTTTCCTTTCAGGGCATGGTGACAGACTTTCTGTTTACAGAGGACTTCTCACCACCCTGGGATGTGGTAGCTGGTGTGCTGATAAGCAGACAGCGTCTCTCAGGAAAGGAGGTGCCACAGCTTCTGCTGCTGCTTGATTTGAGAAGTAGCAGAGAACTTGATGCGAGTTGGCAAAATTAAGGTGCTTAGAAATTTGGAGAGCAAATATTACATGTTTAATTCCATTTTGCAGTCTGATTTAACATGATTTTCAGTTATAACACCTTGGAATTTTCAGGGCCTCATGGAAATATCTTTGTATTTCGCTATTTTTTGTTCAGTGGTATCTGTCAGAGTTATGATGTGGCCATGGTAGGAAAAAAATTTACTGTTCAGGTTTTGTTTGTTTTTTTTTTTTTTTTTTTTGTAAGTTTAGTGATATCTTGATGGCAGTTTTATTTGTTGTTGCACAAAACCATGATTACTCATGTATTCTGGAGTTGCAGATCTCTGCTGCTCTGTTAGTGGAGAAGAGGGTCTCCTTTTCTGACCAGGCAGGATTCTTTGTACTACTGTGAACCGTTTGTGTGACAGTGAGTGTTTTGGGACTTTGCAGGGCTGCATTGTGATTAAATTGATTGCAGAAAAGTGTCTTCAAATGCATAGGCAGATATAAGGTTCCCAGGACACGTAATTGTCAGTGTAGAAAAATCTGCTGCATGGTTCAGATGGATTTCAATAGCTGTGAAAATGCTGGGATGTGCCAGCTGCTGTAGCGCTCTGTGAACAGGACTAATTAAGCCCTTGTGAGAACAGAAAATAGTCAGGCACTATTTACAGGAAGAAAGTGTTGGAACAGGCAGAGCTGTAATCATTGGCTCTGAGGTACCTTTAGACAGCAGTAGGCAAGAGAGTAGACAATTCACTTGAAGAATGGGTTGAAAGTCAAATCTGAGTGCTTACAGTGGGTATTGCAGTGTTCTGCCAGCACATCTAAGTACATTGCACACTTCTGTTGAGACCTGCTACAGGAAAGGCTACTTCTCTTTTTTGCCCCGTTTTATTCTCTTCTCTCTGGCACTGTTTTATCTCAAAGTGGTTAACGTGCATGTTTCTCATGTAATGCTGAAAACCAAACTATACTACATATAGATGTCATAAGTGTTGCCTGCATTTGGATAGGTCCTGTAAAAGTCTAGCTGTCTGCCAAAGTGAATGGTCGTTTTTCCAAGTTTATTTTAAGCTTTTCTATTATCATGTGCACATATTCAAAGATAAGGTGCAACTAGGCTGCCTTACCTTAAGTGCACCAAAGCCATTTCTCGTGTCTGTTCATCCAATTTTCCTCCTTCTCAACCAAATTAAATGCTCTTTTCCCCAGTGTGCATAGTTCCATCTGCTTAGAGGATTGCAGAGGCTGCCATTCCTTGTTTGAAGACAAGATCAATTGTGCCACTCTGTTTAGGGCTAGAGGATGACACTTGTTATGCCACGGATTTCCGTAGGAGGTCACTGGATGTGTTAAGCCGTTCTACAGCCTTTAGGTAAGGGTCCTTTTAGCGATAGGAACCTTTAGTGGGCTTTTTTCTCTGCTTTAATGACAGCATTCTGGCAAGGTTCCTGCTTTAGCTCCTTACTGTTGGATGTTTTTGGCTTGTCACGTTTGATTTTTCTCAAAATGCTGTCATAAGTGTGTTTTAGTAAACTGGGTGCTTATGGATATTTGAATAAACAGGCTGTTCTGGAGGGAACAAGCCATGGGCCTTCTTGCCATATGAAATATTTTCTTTAGACTTTGTTAAAGGCACTTATTTGTGCTCCTTTGATTTCTTGTGCAAACTACTTGGTGGGTGATACCAGGATTTGGGAGCTGTAACTGTGATAAGGACTTCAAGATCACACTGTCTGTACATTGTTTCTGAGTTTTTGTTAAATGCGGAACTTGTGATGAAAATGGAATAATTGAATTGAGGGCACTAAAAGCTGCCTTCTGAGAGCAAATACCAAGTCTGGGTTCTTAGATTAAATCTGAATGGTAAAATTCCTTTAGCTGGTGGTAAAATTCCTTAAGTTAATCTTTAACTCCTGCTTGTACTAGACATATATCCATGTCTCCCAGTCTGCAGTGGGAGCTGTTTTAAAAAGCTGTGCAGTGCAAAGATAAGTGTAGCTGAGACTGTTCTCAGTGCTGAGAGTATTGGCAAGCTTTCAGCTGCAGGGAAAGGGATTTTAGCCTTTGGAACAAGGAAGAGGATGGCTAGTAGGGATGAAGAGCCACTGAACGTGCATTTCGTCATCTCTCAGCTGACAGCTTAGGTGTGCATTTGTTACGAAGAACCCTGCATGGCATTTCCTGGTGAGTTGCTCCTGGGATTTAGTGGTTTCCATTCCCTGGTGTAAACTGAAGGATTTACTTTTTCTGTTTTCTATCCTAATGTTTTAATTTATATCCTGGTCTCCATGACTGGTGGAATTTGTGGTCATGTGTTACTTAGACAAATACTAGTGCTGTGGGGATAAGTTAGTGGTGCTGGGATCTGGTACTTTTTGACGTTATGGGATGACACAACCGATTTGCACATGAAGAATGATGTGCTTTGCAAATTGTGTTAGTTAAAGCAATTATTTGTGTGTCTGTGTATTCCCTAGAATAGCATATGGCATTGCAAGGCTGGTAACAGCAATGTTCTGCTCTTCTCAGTTTTAATCCTTTAGGCAAATAATATTTTGTTTTAATGGAACATGACCACAGAAATGAAAGTAAGAGCCTATTTGTAATTTTTATTAAAGTATCTATGTGACAAACTGCCAACTACTGGCTTTCTGCCTGCTGTACCTTCAGTGGGGAACAAAATAGGTTATTTTCTGAGGTGAGTGTTCTGAGAGTTGAGAACAGCATAACAAAGTCAACAAAAGCTTTACTTAGTGGTTTTCTGACCTTTATGTATTCCAGGCTAAAAGGAGGATGCTGAAAAAAGGCTTGTGTCATGGTTATCTTAATGTCCATGGTTAAGTGCAACTGCTCTTTGACTTCCTGCTCTGTGACATTTTAATAATTGGCAACCATATGAATTCTGCAGCATTACAGAAATAGTTCAATAATAGATGTGTGATAAAATTCCTTTTCTTTTTGTGAGCTTCACTAATGCAGCAAAGGAAGTTGCTAGGTAGCTTAGACTTGGTTTGTAAGATATTTCTCAAGGGGCAATTTTCAAATACATTTTTGGTATGGAAGATGAATACTGAATTTAAATAGAATACTATATTAAATATAAATATATATACCTGATAATTATGAATTATTCATTCCACTCCTGTGAAGGATATAAAGAAATAGTTTTTGGTGGTGTTTATCTGTTCTCATTTTAGGTTATCCCTCAGAAGCACAGAGTGTAATTTGCTAAAGCCTCATTTTCTTTCTTTAGGATTTTTTGTAGGTGATCTGGCATTCTTATACCACGTCAGACTGTAAAGAAAGAAGATCAGTAATAAAATTAAAGTTAAAACTTGATGGGTTACAAAAATCCAATATTTCGTTCAGTTGGAAGTGACTTGTTGCTAAAATAATTGGAGATGTGTATTGGTTTAGCTATTGTGTCTGTAAAACTCTTTAATTTGACCTTAAACCCATGCTCTGGTGTTCAAAGGTGGGATGTTGTCTCTGTTCTGCTTTAAAGGAAAACTCAGTTTTGAGTTAAGCTAGTCCTTGATAGAAGCAAGAGAAGCTTGACCAAGTTTTACTTGCATGAGTGTTTCTGTCCAGAACATCAAACTGGCGCGTGATGCTGCTGAAAATGCCAGTTGTGTCAACTGATTTGGAAGGGCTCCAGTATTGGGGTCAGTGTAGGGAAAGGGAGATGGTGCCGAAAAATCTCAAAGGCTGGGATAAGGTCAGGGTGAATGTAACAGTACAGCTCTGCATGGCTGTGGGTAACCAGGGCCTGCTTTGGGTTTGGAGCAGGAGAGCTTTAAGATGCTGCTGGGAAGGTGGTACAAGATGTTCTCAGAAGGACGTTAGATCTTTGTTCCTCCGTGTAAACCCTTTCCAGCTGACTTTTTCTGTGTTGGTTAACCGAATCAAACAGCCCCTTGTTACACATCACAGTAAAGTCGTTGTGAGAAACAAAGCCTGATTACAGAACCCATGACTGTTTTCCTCTGAAAACTCATGTCTTGGCTCTGTTTCAATAGTTCATTATTATGTAAGTGCCTGAGGGCTTATCTGCTTGCAAGACTCACATGAGTGTTTTCTGTAGGCTAAGGTCATCCTTGAAAAGGTTCAATTCCACATTCCTCTTCTTTTAGCAGTAAGTGTGATGTGTCCAGTAGTTCTTGTACCACCACCCGAAATCTTACTACATTTGGAGAGAATACATCCTATGTAGACATTAAAACTCCCTTGAAACTTGGTACTTCCTTCTTGGAGATCCTCTTTTGAAGTAACAGATAATTTGAATGCTTTCTCATTTCAAGCTGAAGGGACTCGTGAATTGGGCAGCAATCGAAGTAATGTCTTTGTAATAAATGAACAGTTTATAAGCATATTATTTGTTACAACATTCAAAGTCACAGGTAACAGTGGTGGTATTTGGGGTTGACCAAAGCATAGCTGCATAATTCCTGTCGTAGAATGACATTTAGTCACGCTAATGATGGAGCAGTTGAGAATTACTGGCACTTAAAATTAATTACCAGGCAAACATAAAAAGGAAAGGTGGAAGGATGTGCTCATTACTGCTGCTTCCATTGGAGACTGCTGCTTCAGGGGATGTGACAAGAGGTAATAGAGCTGTACCAGCATATTCTGCTGATGGTGATCCAGTTGCTAAGCAAAAATGCAGGATGTGTTTGTTAAAACTGCCTCTCTTCAGTGTTTGTCCAACTGCCTTTATTCATCTTTGAACTTCTGATTTGGTTGTACTGAAAATCTTGGATCATCTGGTAAGTTGTCTAGGGAATTGGTTATATTAGGAAGCAAGTGGTCTGTTAGTGAAAACCAGTTCTGCTTTGCGTTGGAAATGTTGAATAAGGAAGCCACAAAACTGGAAGGTTTTAAACTGTTGGGAATAGCACTTTGTGTAAAAGTACTAGCAGCACTTACTGCATATAATGTAGTATGTGTAGCGTTCGAGCCAGATTTTCTGCCTTGTGTACTACTTGCAGTATGGATTAAGTAGGTTGTATAATGCACAAGCCTTCCCTCCTCCACTGGGGTGCAGTGAATGCCAGTTTGAAGCTGTCATGCTAGTGCTGTGTGCTTTACAACTCCAGTGACACAGGATCCCAAGATAAACTCAGCCTTCGTTTAGCAAAATTTTTAGGCTTTAACAGCATGCTATGAAGTGAAGCAGAGAAAATGGCAATGGACTACGGGAAAAGTCTTCTGCGTTCCTTGCTGTTTTCATGCTGTAAAATTTATGTCATAGAGGATCTCTCCCAAGCTCTGATTTCAAACTCCCATGTGGACTGAAAGCAACATTTTATGTGGCTTGACAAAGGTCCCTTTTCACTAACTTTAAGTGACCTGAGGCAGATTAACATGCAGATTAATGTATTTGACAGTAATAAATCAGCTTTAACAAGTACTGAGGCAGAGATTTGTTTGGCAGAGGGTTTGGATAAGATATGGTATCTGGAATTACGTTGAACATTTACAGAGGATGATATCTGAGACGGCTAAAAAATGTCCTGCTTTTTTAGGTTTTATACTGATGCGTCTTTATGCAATTTAGCTGTAACTATGTGGAGTTTTATTTAAGTCAAGGTTGTTATCTTGGTGAGTGAGTCTATAAAAATGGAAGGATTCGAGTTCAAATGGAATGCATGCATTTTGTCATGCACTGTAAATGTTTACAAGCTGCTGTATAGGACACATACTCTAAGGAGTTTTGTTCCCTCTCTGCATAAATTTATTATCTAATTTTAAGTTTACTTGGAGGAACAGCTTTCATGTTGATTACACATCTTTCTTGTAGGAATTCTTGTAACCTTCCCAAGCTGGAATACACACATCAAGAACCAGTGGCAAATTTGAGATGAGAGAAATAGATCTGTGCTTCCTCACAGGTAGCACAGCTGTTTGTCAGAGATCAGTTACAAATTAGTGATAGGAATACTTGGTGTTTTTTTGGGAATATTGTTTTAGTGGTTAAGATGACTGCTGTGTGTTACTCCACGGGGAAGGTACAATATCTGTTTTTTTAATTGTTCTGTTGTGTTTCTCAGTACTGGGCTTACAAGAAATTTGTACATTTGTGAAATGACATGACAGTGTGGCTAAAAAACCCCTTTTTTTAATGTGGGTTTTTTTTCAGGTTTGTGAGTTGGGTTATTTTTGTGTATGGGGGTTTTTTTTGTTTGTTTGTTTATGTTTTCTCCCCATTTTTTAAAAAATCTTTGCTCTTATTTCACTGACGTTTGTCAGTGAAAATCAGTGACATCTAACTGCTGTATGACAGTTTAAACACCATCTGTGAAAGAAGTTAAAAATCATAGTAGTAAACAGATTTTATGTAATCTGTACATAAGAGCAAAATTTGGGGCACACGGGGTGTCTTGATTTCCTGGAGTCTCTGGAAAAAGTCAAGTTAGTTCCACTGAAACTTGAAATTCCAGAATAGCTATAACATAAACCAGTCAAACTGGAAATCCCTCTGGCTCAGGATTCTGCCTTTATTGAGGAGCTGCTGCTTAAGCTTGTGCCCCCCAAGGCTCTTTGACCACCCTCTTGTGTGTGATGCACTGTGTGATATCTGCCCAGTGTGCCTCCAAGCCCTGCTACAGAAACACCTTCGTGTTCCTGTGCTCCACTTGCTCAGTTTTCTTGCCCCCGTGTCTCAGCCATGCGCAGTGACAAGACCTACCTGCAGCAGAGAGCCCAAGAAGCTCTGGGTTGCTTGTGCCCAGCAGGTTCTGTGTGTCGGTGGTGCTGAGTTGGTGGGTAGTGAGAGTTGTGCTATGGGCCTGTTCATGGCAGGGTTCACTTGATGTGTCCCCCTTGCTGCAGGATGGAATCCTGACGGGCATGTGCCAAGTGTGCCAGGTTGCAGCACCTTTTACTGAGGCTTTGACTCTGCTTTGTCCCTGACCTTTCTATTTATACCCTTTGAGTCTGAAGCCTGGCCAAGTTGCAGGACCACCTACCAGTCTCGGGCAAGCTGACCATTCAGGGGAGAAGGAGGAAACTTGGCAGCTGCAGAGTTTTTCTGTCCCCTTGTCCTCTTACGTAAGTCGCTGGCTGGAGCATCTCAGGGTAGTGCCTACAGGCTTCTGGGAAGGCTTTGGGGAGTTACTGGTGTTGTTAAGGTGCTTTGCCTGGTGTCCCTGGGAAACTTTCTGTTTCAACCCTCATCCTTTCTTGTGTGCAGTTTTTAGTTTTCTGCCTCATAATAATTTGACTTTCCTCACGTTTGGGTTTACTTTTATTCGTTAGGCCCATTGCTGTCCTTCCTCAGAAAGAACTCTTAAGGATTTTAGTAAGGATGTCCATTCCCTAAGGAAGAAAATAGCTTCTAAGCATGAATGTGCCAGCAGTATATGCTAGATGTGTATTCAGGGGCTTGTAGAGCTAGACATGGCTTCATGTGCTTACCATGATTTGATGGATTTATCCTGTGCCTTTGTCCACTTTCCCTGTGAATCCTCATCCTGGAGCAAGAAGTTCCAAGGTTTACTTACTTGCTGTCAAAACCAAGTCCTTTTCGTGTTTGAGTTTGCCATCTGCTAACTCTGTGACCTTACCTTGGTTTTTGGGCAGTGGTTGGTATCTTTACTTTTTCTTGTTGTTGTTTGGGGTGGTGCTGCTGTTGTAGACTTGAAGATTAGGGAACCTTGTGCTGTGTTGAAATCTTAACTGCGATTTTGAGTGATCGACTCTGGTTTTACATAAAACTTTCTTTACTATCACAAAGGAAACAGTCTCTCAAATAATTTGGTAGATGTGTGAAATGGGATGTAAGGCTTCTGTACTCTTACAGATTAACTAGCACATGATAAAAATAGATATCAGATTTTGTATTTCATAAATTCAGGGCTTGCTCACTTCTTACTTGTTTCCTTAGCTACAGTTGCTTGCTTATCTGCCCAGGCCAGGACTTGCCTGGTTATCTGGGCAAGTTGGTTGTCCTTCAAGGTTTTACTTCTGCTTTCTTTTACATACTAAATTCACAACACTGATTTTTGACTTACAACCTGCCATTGTCTACTTTCTTCCCCCAGAATCACGTCTGCCACTGCTGTGCTGTCAATACTGGAAGACCCTTTCATGCTTTTCCTAATAGCGTACCTGGGGCTTTTACAAGTGAACAAGGCAGTGTTTATAGCTTGGTTTAGATCTGACCCCCTGTCTAGAGTTCTCAACTGGGTTTCTAAGTACATCTTTGGCATACAAATTAGTGGTTGGCTTCTACATGTCGCACTTTGTCTGTGCTGAGAAGCTTGGCCTGCGTTTTCTGTCTGTGCACATCAGATGAATCTGGAAAGCTGTGTTACATCTCGGTCACAGCCATGGATACAATAGTTTGTCTTTGCATCAAAATTACAGTAGATAGCTTATTTTTCTTACAGAATGAGAACAAACTTATACTAGAATGAGATCAGTTATTTGCTAATTCCATTGACAGTAAATATTGTATCAGCATACAGTATCTTTATTTCTTTCCAGAATAGTTTGCCGGAGTAGTTCTACACATATTACACCCCTTACAGATGCAGTTAAGTTACAGTAAGAGTACTTTCAGTGAGTATTTGAAAACTAGGACAAATAACTATTCAGTAGTTTGCTGACCCAGTTCTTGCTTTCTGCTCCTGTTCCTCCTGTCTGGGCCCTTGTCCAGGAAATCAACCGAAATTCCTACCCTTCCTACTCTTAAGACCGTGAACGCTTATCAGCTTGGCCATGTTTCCTTCCTGTTCTCAGGGTTTCTTAAAGAAATTGAATCTCTTCTGTGCTGTCTAGAGCTTGTTTCTGCAAAACAGAAAATGCAGACAGCGACTGCTTAGCTCTCTGTTTGTGTTTCGGTGCTGTTGTAGGATTGTATAAAGGTGTGTGAAAGGCCCTTTGGTACAATACTGACCAGGTCACCCCAGCACAGAGAGTTCCCTCTCTAGGGGGAGAATGTTGCCGGTTCAGGCAGCCCATTTAGTTTCTTTTCTTGGGGCTGTTTCAGAGCTTGTTATTATACTGTAATTTTCCTGTAACACTTTAAAGACAACAATACTCTTAGCAAAATAGGAGAAGGAATGGAAGACTCCATCTTCTTGTTTATGGACAAAGAGGAAGTACCCTTTGTACGTCTGTCTGTTTATGAAAGTAAAGTGTGAGTAAGTAAAGCCAAGAATTTATTGTTAGTATAATAGAAATCTCAAGAGTCTGACTCAATTTTAATTTGTAGTTAAGTCTAGACTAATGATTCTTAAGAGGAATGTTGCAGTTTGAGTACTTACAGGAAACAGTTGCCAAACACAGCTAAAATTGTAACACAAACTTTTTGGTTCCTGTCCCTTCTGGTGGGGTTACTTTCACCCTTCCATTGCTGCTTTGGGTCTTTAAGTCAGCAACTTTGGACTGCTGGAGAGGATAATGGGAGGTAGTCAGCCTTGGGAGTTGTTTGTTTGGAGGTGTATGATGTTGATTTTGCCCGTTTCCTCTTCCTCCCTCCAGGAACCACTTGAGTTTTCTTTGTGTGTTTGCTAGTATGCTTTTACTCCTCTTATCTTTCTTCATTGGTATAAAACTCCAGGTTATGTCTGAATTTACTATATATGGTGCCCTTTATGTATGTTAGTTAATATTTCTTTGTTGCCCCTAAAACCAGGTTTGTCCAGATCCAGGTCTGTGTTTTTTTAACTGTCCATTAATAAACTCTTTGGCTGCGGGGTTTCCTGGTGGCAAGGCTGTGCCCCATCTCTTATTCCATGCCTGTATTCCTCTGTATTTTGTCTCTACTTCTCAGGGCCTCTGTTGTCATACTAGGCCCTGTATTTCTCAACATCACTGTAAATTCCGCTTTCTGTGGAGAATAAGTACAGGTTACATCACACCAAGGTAAACTAAAGTAAATGGCATCTCGTCAATTAGGAAAGCTGCTGTCACAGCTAAACTGACTAAAAGCCCAAGAAAAGTCCAGACAGAGCAAGCCTGATAAAACTCAGCCTTTGGCCTCGTGGCTTGATATGGAGCATATGACCTCCTGCTGGTCCTGTAGTGCTGCATTTACAGGGGTGCATGGTTATGATTTTCCCCTTTTTCAGTGTCCCCAAGTCCCTGCACATCACTGGCAAGTCCAAAAGGGTATTGCAGACTCTTTTACAATTCCAGGCTCATGAGCAGGAGTAAATGATCCTGGAGACATCCCCTCTTTTCTGTCTATTTTGCCTTGTGGTGACCTGTGTAGGTCAGTGGGTAGCCATTAGTACTTTATTGTCATATATATCTGTTGTTGTTTGGTGTAAGTGCTTCACATAATACTGTGTTTTCTGTTGTGACCTGTAGGTGTGTTTTAAATTACATCCCTGCTTAAAGGGCTTGCATTTGTATTGATAATAGTTTCGGTTCTTGAAATTTTAGCTTTATCCTCATAAGTAGACTCTGGGTCTTTTGCCATCTCCCCTTAGTTATGGGACAGTAGAAAGTAAAAGATTAACTTAACAGTTCTACTTTTGAACTGCATCAGTGATATATTATACCAGTGTCTGATACTAGGTCTTGTTTCAGAATTTGAGATATTTTCAAAAAATATTACCAGGAAACAAGCATATATGAAAGTGGCACTACATGGTGAAGAAGACTAAAAGTTCACTTCAGATTTTCTTAACTCTCAACAATATTTATCTTTTAAACTCCAAATTATTCTCTGCCTGTTGCATTAAGGAAGTTGAGTAATTAATAAGTAGCTTTACCTGGTTTTATATAGAACTTCTGCCATTTGACTAAATTTGCTTCTGACTGACATAAATCAGATGCGGTCTGGTAGTGGTGGATCTGCCTCTTTTGCTTGAATGTTGGTGGGTAAAAAAGAGTCTGAAAGATGATGCACCGTTTTTCTGATCTTAGACTGATACAATTCTATGGATGTGGATGTTGGTTATTTCTACAATGTTATTGTGGCATTTTTGTTACAGAAAAGTAGCAGATTTTTAGTTGTCTGACTTGTGGCAAAGCAGCATTGTAGCTGTTGGGGAGAGGGGTATATGCTGCGTTCAACTGAAAAAATGTTGCTGAGGGTAAGTTAAATAATAATTTTGCTTTGTTCTTATTTTTTACAAATATGGGAATGCCAACATTTTGTAGACCAAACCTGTCAGCCACAAAGTAAAACACTGATGAGCAAGCTCACAACCTCATGAATAAAATTTGCCAAGATTGTCAGTTAAAACTAGAGAGCAGGTGTCCAAAACCCGGGAGGAGTGGCAGCTTTTTGCAGCCAGCCCTCTGAGATCCTCTCTGCTCTATTAAAATTAGTAATCTTGGTGAGGTGCCTGGCTTGCTGTGCCAGGTGTGGTCTGCAGCTGGTCAACAAGTCAGAATAAATGCCATGATGTGTACATGATGCCTACATGAAAGTGCAATTAAAGGCCAGGCCCAACAGATAACTGCCAGTTTTTACCAGGTTAGGAAAATACTGCCTTTAAAATACGCAGAGTTAAAATTTTGGGGGTGGGGTGGTGTCCTTTGTCACGTCCTCCACGTCCACGGCGCTTCCTCCGGTAGTGCATTGGGTTTGCGTGTTTGATAAGCATTTACATCTTTCATGGCAAATGATGATCTTGTTCTCCTCCCTGGGTTAATGTTTTTCCAGACTGTTACCTGGAATGGGTTGTGACAAACCTCAGAGTGCCTCTGGGTGGAAGGGCAGCCGTGAGAAGTGGGGCTCTTTGCTGCCCCAACAGGGGAGAGTGGGGCTGCCCCCTCTTGGCACCAGCCAGCCCTTAAATCCGCACAGTGACAGCATCTAAGTGTCCGAGCAGGCCAGGAAGAAGTGCTGCAGGCAGCTGTCTGAATGATTTGCTGCTTGTAGTTTGCAGCCTGAAACGTGTGTATTTCTCCTTTGGTTTTAAAAAGCACAGGCGTAGTGTTTGTTTTTGTAGGGTTGCTCCAGGCCTTGGAGCAATTTCTTGAGTTATAAAATATCTCGATTCAGTTTTTACAGATTCGGACTTGGCCTTTGTGGGAGGAGGGTGTTGTACCTGCCAAGGTAGAGTAATGTTTGCTCTCTGGATCGCTATCTTGGTGCCCTTTACATTGCCATGCAAAGCTCCTCTGTGTAGAGGGCTAAATGAATGTAACCTCAGTTTGGTGGTCTAGCTCTGGATTTCAGTGCCTGCGCCAAATACTTTGGTTTCTTCATCTTCATGCAGCGTTTTGTGAAATGGATGTCCTTGAGGCAGTAACTAAAAGGATGTATTCTAAATTTTCACTTAAGAGGAAAATAATGTTTAATTTCAGTCTTTCACTTTTAGACAGTCTGTGATCCAGAGTGTTACTAACAAAAAAGAACTGCATCTTTTGTTGTTGGCAGCCGTGAAGTAAGTTGGTGTGAGTAGCATGCCATAGAAATAAAATCATAAAAGGGCAAAAGATGGAATGTTCCTCACTTGGAGAAACTGAGCCATTTAATGAAAAATTAAGGAAAAGCGAGTTTTCCAGGTCTGGTCTGTGGGTATTTGTGGAATGTGATGTGAAAAGCATTTGAACTTCTCTTCTTAGTGTTGTATTGCTTTTGTGACAGTTCTCTCGGTTTGGGTTTATTAAAGACTAAAACTAATTTACAGAAGGTTATGCAGTCTGTAACAACTGGACATTGTGCACTGGGGGTGGGCCAACCTCTGACGTAACACTTAACCCAGTTACAAAACTGGGGTCCAATTTGCGGTACAAATTGGACAAATGTTGTAACAATGTAATGGGATCCTCTGAAATGGAAGCATTTTGCTAATGTAGGCAGGCTGCCGGCTTGTTCCCTTTCTTTGGACCCAAATGCATCAGAATGTGCTTGATTGTTTGCCTCTGCAGCCTGCTGTGAAATAGCTTAGGCTGAAGCGTCCAGTGACAGTTTACAAGTTACAAAGACAGCTTTTTGGCCACTGACCCTCTGCGGGAGCCTAAGCTTTGTTTTGTAGATGCCTCTTTATCTAGGGAAATTACATCGAAAAAAGAGGTGCTGGATTACTTCCTCATTGTTCCTCATTGTTAAAGATGACCTCCAAAGAATTTTTACAGCCTGATTCGTACATTTCCTTTAGCACATTGAGAAAACAAGGTCTTTGTGAAGTTTTCCTCCTCCTCCTCCCTTTTATCCATACCCTTGTTTGCTTTGTTTTTGACTGCAGTTTTTGTGAATATTTGGAACATTAACTGTGGACGTTTAACTCCTTAATTGAAAAAGACAGCTCAACTGTTGTAAGACTAAAAAAAAAAAAAATCCCTTATTTCAAGTCATGTTCTTGAATCTTTCAACATCAGTGTTTTGTTAACTTATTATCTGTAGCCTGCTAATTTAGGACAATTCAAAAATTACTTAAAATGTGTGGATTTCTTATCTCCTTTGCTTTGCTCTTTGGATAATGAAAAAAGCAGCCAACAAGTAGATCCCCCATACAGGTACCAAGTGACCGTGGGTCAGCTGGGCCACATGTATGGGTGACACTCAGTTGTGCTGGTGTGCACCTGATTTCCCCTGTATGAATCAGGGTGGTCAAAAAAAGTCCATCTCCCCCCAAGAAAACCCAAAGCACAATACCCAACACCTTGCCAACAGCTTGCTGCTGCTGAACTCAGCTGAGCATCAGTGCTGGTGGTGGGGACTAAGGGAACCAGATGGGTGATAGGATGATGCCGTTGTCACCTGAGAATAAGTCAGGCTTTTGTGCGGTGTTACTGAATGCTGTTGGTGTTACTATACCATTTGTGAGGGACTACTTGTGACAGAACCTCCCTACCAGAAGACAGTAGTAGAAATACAATGTGCCAAGAGAGCTACATTTAATTTAATATACCTTATTTGTCAAGATAGCCAGAATGCGCTGTTTCATAGGCACAGCATTCCCCATCACCCTACATGAGCTGTGTTCCTATCAGAAACAATTTGCCCCACCCTATATAAGCTGTGTTCTTGTCACAAACAATTTGTAGATTGAGAGAGTATCTCTTACAAGATTCTTCAGGCACTCAAGCCCTTCATTAAGCCTTAATGAATGTTGAGAGAATTGTATAGCCTGAAATGTTCCTGATGGCCCTTTGTTGTTTTGATAACAGATTAGGGAGAATGGGCTGATGTGACGAAGAATCATCCAACATTGCTTATGATGCTTTAATGGATGCTTTGGAAGAGGATTGGCAAGGAAGGAGCATCGAGTGGATGCCATTGCCTACCTGTTCAGAATAGTTTCTGTCAGAAAGGCAGTTGAGAGGGGAGTGTAAAGGGTTGCGATTTTCATTCTTCCTCCAAATAGCAGCTACAGACAGAATGAAATACCTTTCAAGGGATCATTCTTGTGCTGCTTATAGAAAAGAACACACTGACAGGAGTTGAATACTGGAGAGATTGCTTTGCTTAGAGGTAGTGGGAGGTAGTCTGACCATCCGGGTCTGTGTTTTATCCTAAAAGGGCAGTGACAGATCTTTTAAATGTGTTTACATGCTGTTAGTGTGCTTTCTTTGGTTTGCTACTGCGTGACGTCATTTAGCTTAGACTGTAAACCAGTCCTTGTGCCAGGTGAATCCTGGGAGGTTAGAAGGGCTGTAGTGCTTATCCTGGGGAATATCTTACAAAGAATAATAGCATTATCCCTGGTACTTAACTTTGTGTAACTACTCTTTCCTTGTCGTCTAGAGGAGTGAAGCAGTGCAGTTGTGGATGTTCCCTCCTGTGACTTTGCACAATTGCAGTGAACTGCTGAGATAGTATTGCCTTCTGATTCTGTTTTTGGAAAGGTGGCAGGTGTCTGTGTCCAGCCTCAAACTGGCCCTGACTGTCCGTGCTGTGGGGCTGTCTGCTGCTGAACTGGGATGGGGGGAGCAGCTGAGGCTGCTGTGGGGGCTGTGGTGGCATGGCAGCAGCATATTGAGTCGAATGAGGGAGTGCCTCGTTTTGTGTTTGTGGGCTGTGTTTAGAACTCTGGTTGTATTAAACTGGTAAGTCCTTTCTAAAAGCTGACTTAGCATTTAGAAGTTTTCTACATTAAAAAAAAAAAAAAAGCCCCGAACACGACAGGCCAAGTTCTGTAGATGCTTTTCTCAGCTTATTTTAAGCACATCAGGAACTCACTGATTCATCTAGATGCTGATATTATGCTTATTATATATGCAGTCATTAAGGAGATTTTAAATTGTACATGGCAACTTCCTCTTTAAATGGCAGCTAATTTTAATGAAACCTTTAGTTTGCATGCTACAAAAAAAAAAGGTTAAAGGACTTCATATATGAGATTTGTAATCTCAGTGAAACACAAAACAGTATTTTCCAAGACCTCAAGTGTTCTGTAGTTTACATTTTCTAGCTTTTGTTTTCATGAACTACAGTCTTAGAGAGAACAGGGCAATAAGTCTCTTTACAATGTTTCAGCCACCAAATTCTGTCTAGATGCTACTGACCATACTTTACTTTTTAGTTTGCTTACCTTTGCATGCTGTTTTAGGGCAAGCATATTTAGCACTAAGAGGATCCTGCATAAATGAGAACATGGAAATGTTCATTGAACAATTCCACTGTCATTTCAAGAAACAGCAGCTTCTATTTCTGCAGAGCTCTGAAGTTCAGCTCTACTGCTGAATGCAAGTCTGACTCTCTGGAGGTGAAATGCATCTTTTATTTTTAACCTTAGTGATTGCTTGGCAGCAAGTGCTAGCGAAGTACATCTTCAAGGCCTGATTTAAAAGTCTCTTGGCGTTCTTGTATCTTCTTGTGTTAGAAGAACCTTTCGCAACCCCCTTGGCCAAGTGCGGTTAAGCCTGTTGGGTGGTTGTTGCTGCGTCTGAGGGCATTGCTCCCACAATGTCATAGAGGTGATGCAAGGACAGGCTATTGGGCGATATGGTTGGTAATGCAGCACAAAGTGGCAGCTCTATTGCTTAAAGCTGGTAGAAAGAAGAACTAGTAAAACTTGCTGGTTCAATGTCTAATGTAAATTTCACAATCCGTGGAGCTAACCAGGGCCGTTCCAACTAACTACCTCTTTGAAATGTTGTATGGAATATCAGGGTGTGTTTGACTGTTGTTTATGAACAGCTGCTCTGCTTGCTTGCATTTTTTTTTTGTTTTTTGCTACGGGGGACCTGCTGTGGTCTAACCCCAGCTGGCAACTAAGCCCCACACAGCCACTCACTCACTCTGCCCCAGTGAGATGGGGGAGAGAATCAGAGGAGTAAACGAGAACCTGTGGGTTGAGCTAAAGACAGTTTAATAAGTAAAGCAAAAGCTGTGGATACAAGCAAAGCCAACCAAGGAATTTGCTCACCACTTCCCATGGGCAGGCAGGTGTTCAGCCATCCCCGGGAAAGCAGGGCTGCATCACACATAACAGATATTTGGGAAGAAAATGAGCTCTACCCCAGCCAAAGCAGCATAGTACTGTATTGAAATTAGCCTCCTATGGGTTGCCTTTTAAATTAAGATGCCCATAAGCGTAGTTTCAAACTGTAGTTGTTGTCGCGTAGTCTTTTCTTTTTTAGATCGGTTTTGCCAAATGGCAGTGTGATTATGTCTTCATGTTTTGTGCATAAAAATAGAATTGTGATTTGGCTGCTTGAAGTACAATCAAGATTTCAGCAGTTCTATGGCTTTCTAAATATTTGTTCGTGCTCTTAAAATCTTGCTCAACTTCTTCATCGAGCTTCCTGTCTAATGCTGTTAAACCTCATCTTAATTCTCCTGTGACTCTTGTGTTTACCAAGTAAACATCTGTGGCCATTTTAGATGTTACTTCTCAGATGGAGGTTGCTGACCCTGTAGTGAAG
Source organism: Oxyruncus cristatus (assembly GCA_013399855.1). Taxonomy (NCBI): domain Eukaryota; kingdom Metazoa; phylum Chordata; class Aves; order Passeriformes; family Cotingidae; genus Oxyruncus; species Oxyruncus cristatus. The sequence goes on along the minus strand of VXAY01007247.1, from coordinate 707,352 downwards.
GTGGCAGGAGGGTGGGCACGCCATCTGCTCTGCTGTCGTGTTGTCAGTGTACCATCTTGGGTGATTAAAGCAGTGTGCCATGCTGAACTCGGACAACCTGAGGTATCATTTAGCTCTGCAGAGTCCGTTACCTGCTCATTAGCAGCTCTCTCCTCTGAGCATTGCCAGGCAGCTGAGGGGATATAATATTGCAAAATGCTGCAGCAAAATTAACTATAGCCCATTTGTCACAGCTGAGAATTATCTTGCAGTGATCGTATGTAAATGAAATTAGTTCCTGTAAGGATGGAATACACTGCTTATTGGCTTTTTGGAGGTGACATTTTATTATAAGACTGCCAATATCAATTCCCCATGTTATATTTTTAATTTTCTCTCCTACATTGTGACAAATTTCAGCATCTTTATTGGGCACTAAAATTGCAATTTAATTATGCATCCTGGCAAGTTAAAACTAGTTAGATGGATTATCCTAATGTTTTGTGTTAGTCACATCTGAGTACTTAGATGCTACAGTAATAAGAATGACACCAAGTGATTAGTGCAAAACGAATAGATTCTCATCAGTGATTCTGAAGCCTCAGCTGAGGCTTCATTCTGATAATTCGCTCTGATGCTTTCTGGCACTCAGACTGCAAAGTTCTCTGGATATTGTGCCTCCCAAGGCTACCAGTGTCCAGCAGGCGTCTCTTGGCTGACTCTTGAAGAGATAATCAGTGATGTACAAGACGAAGGGGTAACCAATAATACCCTTGGACGAGAGCTCAGAATAACTGTTGTCATTAATTTTCTGCAAATATAATCGCATCTTTAGCATTTTGAGATAAATTTACCCTGAATCCTTTTTGCAGTGTTGTAAGTCTAAACTACAGTGACTTTTCTGAGTAGAAATCTTGGGTTATGGTTTTCTGGGGGAATTGCCTATGTCTGATTGCTCTGATGGAATGAACGGTGTTTAAATCTGTCTGCTCTAATTCCTTACACAAGTAAAGGTACAAGCCTATTGCCAGCAGTGATTGTGAGCATGTTAATTTAGGCAAGGGAAGCTTAATTGCTCTGTGTACTACTGCCCTCCTTGCAGTCTGTCTAAAATTAGTTGCTGCATGAGCTCTGCTTGCTTGCTATTACCTGAGCAGCTGTACCCGTACTTAACGACCTACTTTTGGTGAATCCTAGCTCAGATGATTGAGCTTGGCTATGAGCTTCATACCTGCAAAAAGCTGATAATTACAGAGTACCTGCGATAAGTAGTTTATTTCTGAGTAGTATTAACAGTCCGGTGTTTGCGGCTTTGTAAAAATAAAAATAGTTCCTTAAAAAAAATGCAGTTTTTTTTTAAAAAAAGTTCTGTGAAGCTCACTTTCTGTCATCTTTCAAAGTTGTGTTGAACTTATGTTAGGGTATGAATGTGTTAGAGGTCTCAAGATGAGAACTCGTTGTCCAGCGGTGTAGAAATCTGTGTAATTGGTCCTGTGGGAGTTTTGGCACATAGAAAAGCAGTTGTGGTAGCTGTTCGGTAGCTCTTAAGCATGCTCTTCTTCCAGCCAACTTCTACACCCTTCTTTTTCACTTCAGTTGACTTATGTAAACTGTTTGTCTTTCAGAGCCAACACGTAATCAGCCAAACTGAACCAAGAGGAAAGAGAATATTTGAGAAGGCTCCCAGCATCTCATGAATGAACTAACGGAACTCGATAATGCTGGTTCTCCAGAGCCAGGTCTACGGCTCAGAAGAGGACACATGTCTGACCCTGCAACAACACAGGCAGCCTTTGAGGAGGACAGCTCTCAACAGAGGCTTCTTTTAGAGGAGCCACCTCTGTCTTCTGATCAGGAAAATGTAAGTTTTATGTGATTACCCGCTAGGTTTGCTGGGAAAAAGGGAGTTGTGGCATAAGTGCTTCTTAACTCTCAGAAAGATGGACCGTGAGCCTGCAATGTTTTAATGCTTGCTAAATAACTGCAATAATACCAGGAAGATTCCATAAGTACTCAGTTGAATGTATGGGAGCTTGAGTGACAAGACTGGGCCTAATTAATTTTACCAGCTTTTAAATTTTTATTCCATCCTCAAAGAAATGGGATTGGTACTGATTTGTTCTCCGCTGAGGTGCTGCTCATATGAAAAGATTTTTGTTCTGTAACTTTCAGTTAGTCGCAAGTGAAAGGGCTTTGGCTGAATGTAATCAGAACCTTGACTAATTGCTATAATTTTGGAGATGAGGACAGAAAAATCTGTTTGCAAGCATTGTTGTTGGAAGAATGGCCATACTGGATTAGACCAAACATCCATAGCGTACAATATCCTATCTGGACAGTAACCAGGAGCAGATTCATAAGGAAAAGTACAAGGCTGGGGAAGCACATTGTGTTACTTCTCTAGGACACTCTCCCAGTCTTCAGCAGTTGGTGGCTCACAGATTTTCTGAGACAGTGTCAGTGTCTTTAAATCTTTGGTGCAGGAGCTTCTGTAAATTTGAGCAGCCACAGCATCCTGCAGAAAGGTGTTCCACAGCTTAATTAGGTGTTACACGAAGGTAATGTCCAAAGCACTGGACAAAAGTACCTTCTGGTTAGAGAGTTCCAGAACTGTAATTAATGCTTCTCCCAGGATATGTTCAGATGGATATCAGCACAGTTAAGTGGAAGAGGCATTTATCTTAGGCTCACTGTTAAATTCATCATGGATTAATGACTTCACTGTATCAGCTCAGTCACTGCAACTGTGTGATTTCAGCCAGCAGCAAAAACATGCCGGTGCTACTTAGTGTATGTTGGGCTGTGGCTGTAATTGCATTTGCCCCAAATTCTGGGTATGTGCATGGAGCACTGTCGTGGATCAGCTGAGATGAGAACTGGTATGAGCCTGTCTTAACTTGATGAGTTTGAGCTCTTACAGAATTTAGTTTCAAGTATTCTTGTAATGAGAAGTCAGAACGGATATTCATGGCTAGTAAGCCAAGCCAGTGCACTCTTAAGTTGTGCACTTCTCTAGGCCATTCTCAGTATATCATGATAACAGGAAATACCCAGCGTCTTTTTCCATTCTGTGGAAGGTTGTGAAGCCTGTGTATGAGGTGCAAAGTCTTGGCCAATATTTGAATTTCGTAATGTTAAAAAAAGAGAAGTTGAATTGTGCTGTCGCGTATTTTGAACACACTGTGTTCGGGATCATCTGCTTTCAAAGATTTTTTCATTCTCATCTCTGACTTTCCTGGTTGAGTAATGTGAGTTGCCTGTAGGTGGAATAGCCCAAAGTAAAAGCCCATAATTGATTACGGTCTTAAATTCTTTCTGTACATTTGCTTAGCTAAACAGAAATTACCTGGATGAGTCAAAGTGTTTAATTTTAAAATTTTGGAAATAAAATGGTTCGAACACTTTCATTCTCTCTTTCAGGCATTCTTAGCATATGTTATGTTTGTTTGGGTTTTTATTTGTTTGCTTTAATTTGTATGACAGAAGTATGTGTTTCTTTTGTTTTGGCTCACTACCCAGCTTTCTTGGGTTTGTATTTTCTTTTTCCTAGTCTTCTGAAATGCTGTCACAGAAATTTGTTGTTGCCATTTGGACCTTCCTGTTCTGTCTTAATCTGCATCACTTTCTCTGCCTTATATGGCTTTCTGCTTTTGACTTTTTTCCAGCCTTTCATTCCTGTCCTCTGTGATGTCTTCTTGTTTAATAGTGTGATGTATTGAAATTATTTTTTGTCATAAAAGGCTGAATAATTGATGCTTCTGATGGATCATCCCAAAACACTCTGCTGTCAAAAGTACCAATATTATCTTGCCAAATGGCCTTTATTATGTGATATTCTGCAGTGATTCTAAATAATCTGCAAAAAAACCATTACACTGTTCATCTTCCTCTGTCTTGTGTAAGCATCAGCACAGCTGTTACTCAAATGTCAGCTGGGATTCACTCTGTTGCTCTACTGTCCATTCTGGCTGCGTGCAGCTGCCTCAGCGAGATGACTTAGGAGTTCAAAAGCATGGTTCTCCTCTGCTTTTGACGAGGTTGGTGTTTAGATAACAGTAATATGAGGTTATTGTTCTTGGCTAGATGGCAGTAGTACTCAGCCACTCAAGCTAAACACAGCCGTATAAAAGGGCTCAAGTGGTGCCCACGGCATTAGTATTCCGGGGGCTAAATGCGACCGCAGTGCGGCTGGTGGTCGCAATTCCAGTGTTGGATAAGGGAAGTGGATGAGGGCTATACGGTGTCTTGGTGGAAGAATCAGCATTGTCATTTAATGTGCTTTTAAGTGCTTCTACTTAGGAAGAGCTGGTATCATGAGATAGATGTATTCTAATAGATACAACACTTCCCAGAAATGTACTGGGCCTAAGACTTGAGGTATGAGTGTGGAAAAAAATGTGTGTATTTCTATCCTGTGATAATATTGCATTGTTTAGTTTCCTGCCACCTCCTATTGCCCTACTTATATCATTCCAGCTCCTTTATTTATGTAAAATCTTCCCCAAATTCTCCTATACAAGATTCCTTTGCCGACTTTCTGCTCCGCTTGTAGGAATAAGCAGTCTGAGCTCTTAAGAGGTAGTAGTTGAATTTGATGAATTATTTTAATAGTCTTTTCTAAGGAGGTGGAAGCATGCATTATGTTCAGAATTATTTTCCCTCTCTCTCACAGCTTGCATTGTGTACTGTGTATTTCTAATTTTGGTGGGCCAGTATTGTTGGAGTTGTGGAATAAAGCATATTGAAAGAAAATGGGAATGAAAGAAAATGGGAATGATATTAAGAAATAAAATTTACTCCTATAAGTTTTTTTGTTTTTGAGGCCTTTGACCCTGGCACCAGTAACCTACCTGAACTAAAACTTAAATTAGATATCCTACTTTCTGTAAATAGTGGCATTCACTGAATTCATTCAGCAAAGATTTGCTAGCCATATTGAACATGCTTGTTCAAAATAATGATAAAACAGTTGCATCCTTTTGCCAGTGCTGTTAATCTGCCAATTTTACAATGATTCTTATAAGAAGATAAAATTTAATATCCTTTTACTCTCAAACCTCTGTAAGTATTTTATCGCATAATTCTCAGCCTTCTTGTAGGGGACGGGTGTGTACATAGGTTATCCCCTGTTCCAAGTACCTGTTCCAAAGAATAGATACACATCTTACTATTTTAACTGCATGTTAAGCGTTTGGTGGTGAGAAGAGGATCAGGCGAGCTGCATAATTCTTCTTGTTCTTTCAGCAGCTTAAACTTTTTTTCCCTGTTCTGGTTTCAGCATGTGCTGTGTATGTGCCGGTCAGGCGTTTTTCAGCAGGTGCTTCCCTCCTGTAGCGTGCTGGGTGCTGGCTTGCCTTTGGGACAGCATCCTTTCTCTTGTCCTGGAGTTTCTGTGTCTTAACTGCCTTTGTAATTCCAGCAGTGATAGTTCCTGAAGAAATCTCTCTTACTGTGGCTTTGTTAAGCTGACACAATCAAATGCATGTGACTTCTCACAATGTGATGAATGGGCTCTTTATGCAGCCCTGAAACCCTGTGCTTGACTCTTTCTTTTTGTACTTTAACCTGTCAATGACAGGAGGTAAACAAAAGAACCATTTTTTTTGTTACCTTTATTTCAGTCATCGGGTTTTCCTGTGCTTGGGTGATGATTCCTTTCATCTTCCACGAAGTTGAAGTTGAGCTGAGTAGTGCAGTTGTCCTGGGTGGCATCAAAATGTGCCCATAAAGTGGTGGCCTTTTGCTGTAAAGTGTTTCAAAACCTACAACAGGGATTTAGGAGGAGGCCTGTGTGGTGCTCAAGTCGTCTGAGTGGGCAGAAGACACTTGGGTAAATACTTGTCCGGATTGCTTCTCAGGGAGCGTGGGCTTTGACTTCAGGTGGAACTTAGCTGACCTCTGACAGATTTCCTGATTACCTCCATGTACCTACAGGAGTCTAGAATTTCTAGAGTGTAAATACCAAAGTGACTTGGAGGAAGAAGGCAGAAGGATGTAACAGAATCTCAGGTGCAAACCAGAATTGTTAGAGTAATTGAAGGTGAGCAGATGACTTGAGGCTTTCAGCTTGAATCATAGAACTTAAAGCCTTTTCTGTTACAGAAGTGTGTGTGTATTATCTGCAAGAGCAGACTACAGCAACACTTTTGGTATTGACAGAAGGATGCATGTAAATAAATGGAATTGTCAGCCTCTCTTTATGGTACATGCCATCTGAGTGAGAGATTGACGTATTAAGTCTTGAAGGTCAAAGGTAGACATTTCAGTCTTTCTGAAGCTGATGTTTGCAAATTCTGATTGCCTGAAATTTTGTCCTTTATAGATAGATTCTTGCTCGGTTTGAAACCATTTAGCTTTATTTTCAGTCTGGCATTTTACTACTGGCACTTTGGAATTATGATTAAAAACTTGGCATCTGCTTCTGTATTTTCCTTCTTTTTGCATTGCATTGCAGGTTTTGTTAAAAGAGGCTGTCTTCTGAGAGTGAATGGGAGAGGCCTGGAAAAATAAAGTTTGAGGTCCCACCAAAACATGTTTGCTTTTGTTTTAAAGCAGATTATGTTAAAAATTTTGTTGTTCTGTAGATTTTTCTACCACATCTTCTTTTCCTCCATTTTTGCAACTCTTGGGAAGGAGTGTTATTTCTTTAAAAGCATGTGAGCTGACATTATACTTCAAATCAAAAGATCTTAACATCTGAATTTATCCTTCACTTGCTGTTCTAAGCACTGGAAGTAGTGTGTATTTTACTCAGACTGCCAGTCACTGAAGTAAGTGCTTGAATGTAGTAAATATGCCCTTTTTTTTTTTTGTACAGCAAAGCATTTTTGGATACACAGAGCAGAATATCTCTAAGTATTCCCACTCAAACAGTATGAAGACACGTGATACGTTTATGGAGATGGTTTCCAGGCTCCAGAGGCTTGAGTTGGTCAGATGTTGATGCATCCTTCACTGACAGCTGATGTGCCTGGGCTATTAACAGACTTTAAGAGCTTGAAAATCTGAAGAAAAGATAAAAAACTGGTGACCTAATCAACCACGAGTAGGCAGTGCCCAGAAGGCTGGTAACGTTTGCGAATAGGCCACGTCTCTCTCTCGCTGCTCTGTCTCCCAGAAAACTCTCATTGAATTAACAAGAAGCTTCTCATAGGTTATGGCTTGTTGAGTTGCAGCTGGGTTCAACTGTCTCCTATTAGTGTGGAGTTTCAGCTCTTTGGGAGGGGAAGTGTTGGTACTCGAGGGTTTGCTGCCTGCCAGCAGGTTTTGTAACCATTGCCTGCTGTGCTGTGTTTTGAAACTAGGAGAGAGAGGGAGTAGTTTTGTTTATCATTCCCTGGCACAACTGTTTCCCTGGACAAGGGTTAGATTCCATGGGCTTTGCCTTTGTTCTCCTGGAGATCATATCTGTCTGATTTGGGCAGCAGTGGGGGGACATGTTGGCCTTTAATTGTTGTACTGGTGGGTTACCTTGCATCTTCCTCCAACTGCTTTAAATTGCTTGACTCTGCTCTGATGTTAAATTCAGCAGTACACTTTCAGTCTCTCTTTGTTTATTTGTTTTAACAGAGCATTTATTTTTCCGTAAGCCCAGCATGCTTGTTTTCTTTTCCTGCTGTCAGGATTAACAATGGCAGAGGAGCAGGAAAAGGCGCGTGACTCTTCTGCAGTAGAAGCGATTTCTACAGGCTCTCCCCCAAAGAGTGCTGATGAACACATGTGGGCATTGAGGCCTTTGGCCCTTGTCAAATACTGGGCATTGACAGAAAATCAGTAGTTGCTACTGCTCGGGGGTTTAACGGAGCCTTTTCATCTGAAGATATTTAACAAGGGAGCGAGTTCTAATAACGGTGTATTAGTAAGGCTGCTGAAGCCAGAATGTGACTTTGTCCTAGGACTATTTGCTACATGAGTTTTGAATGTTTGTGCTTGTTATTAATGAGTGCCAGTAAGCAGTCACCCATGACCAGTTGTATAAAGCTGTTTCCAAGTGCTATGTTAAATGGACTGTATCTTTTATAAGAAGGTGACCTACAAAGGAAAAATACTAAACTCCAGGAACCTCCCAGTACTTAACATTTTGACCAGCAGGCTGAAAGGGTTTTTGGCACAGTGCTAATGAAAGACTTTTTTTGGTCCAGTGACAGCAAACCCAGCTTTGCACACCCTGCTTAGAGGGTGAATATAGTTAGCCTTTTTGGAAACTGTAGTGTAGCTGTGTTTACAAAAGCCTGTCAGAATGTGAACTCTAAAGGACAAAGCTGTTATTTTAGAATATATGCAGAAAGTTTGGGCAAGTCAGGGAAAGTTTTTATGGTGCTGTTCATTTCCGGTTAAGTTCTTCCAATCCAAAGAACATAAGCGGATGAAATTCTGAATATTGTGCAACAGGCTTTCAGGAGAAGTGGTGTGGCACAGCAGCACCTATTGCTGCTTCGCCCTTATGAAAGGCTGGTTAATAAAGGTCAGTTGACAGAATGGGCACAGAGGAATTGCGGAAAAAAGGCAATCTGGGGAGCTGAAAAGGATGATACAGGACTGTGATTAGAAAAATAACATTTTTATATTATAGCCTTGAACGTATCTTGGCCATTATGCTGAATGCTCTCGAGTTACTGAATCTGGCACTATGCCCTGAGGAACATTAAATGACTTGAATGTCACGTTAAGCACTATTAATCATTCATCTGATGAGATCAAGATAAACAACAGCAAAAACTCCAAGTCATGTCTAGACTTTGTGACTTCAGTTTAATGTGGGGGATAACAGTGGTATTGTAAATGCAGCAACATATATTTTCTAACTTGCATTTTCAGAAGAGAATAGCGTATAAGTACTGTGTCGTATAATATCCCACGACTCAGTCAAGACATTTGGGTTTTCTGAGCCATCTTGCCTGTGTTACAGTGATGTAACAATAATGTGTTCCTACCAAGGCAGAGAGTTTTGTCAGGACATGGGTAAAGAAGAGAGTGAAGGAGTGATGTCAGCAGCTGAAGGAAGCAGCAAGAATATTAGAACAGATTCAGACTGCATCACGCTTTGGAAATTCCTGTGATGGGAGGTTTGCCACATCTCGATGGTGAATTGACACCACAGATAATTGAACTTTGAGACATGGGAGGTCACTAACTCCAGAGCTTAATACTACATAGGTATGTGCATGGTCAGTTAGGCTCTTGGGTAACTGAGTAACGGCTGTCTGAAAAGGAGCTGTAAACCAAAAGACTTCTGCCCTTTCTGGGGTTTAGGAGAGTTTTACTACAGTTACTAGTTGGCCTGGTTTTGACTGGGGTAAAGTTAATTTTCTTCCTGGTGGCTGCTACAGTGCTGTGTTTTGACTTTTGTGTGAGTAGAACGCTGATAACGCACTGATGTTTTAGTGGTTGCTAAGTAGTGCTTACCATAAGTCAGGGGCTTTTCAGTGTGCCCTGCTCTGCCAGTGAGGAGAGGCACAAGAAGATGGGAGGGAGCGTGGCCAGGACAGCTGACCCGAACTGTCCAAAGGGAAATTCCATACCACAGAACGTCATGTCCAGTATATAAACTAGGGGGAGTTAACTGGGAGCTGGGTATCACTCAGTGGGCAGTGAGCAATTGCATTGTGCAACAGTTACCTGTCTTGGGGTTTATTCCTCTCTCTCTCCTTTTTATTGTTATTATTACAATAATATTTTACTTTTTTTCAACTGTTAAACTGCTCTTATATCAACTCACGGGTTTTACCTTTTTTCTGAATCTTCTTCCTATCCCGTTATGGAGGCAGGCAGAGTGACCAAGCGGCTCTGTGGTACTTTGTTGCCATCTGGGATTAAACTATGACATGGTGTTCCTGCTCAATGTGTACACTTCTTCAAATACCATAATGCAATCCAGAAAAACTGTGGAATTTCAGAAAGAGCAGTCCTGAAAGCTCTGAAAGCTGCAAGAAGTTTTGAGAATACAGCAGTCTGTTGAAGTGATCATCAGTTTAACTTTCATTAATCCATGCCTAGGGTTCTTGGGCTCCTTGGTAATTTATGAATGCTACTAAGAGGAGGGCTGCAGATCATTTGACATCCAGCTGACATGTGTTGAAGAGAAACTTGGCCTTACACGTGTTCCACAGAATGTATTCTGTATTGGATCTCGGTAAAATGGGAGCTGATGCTCCCTTTGTTTCTGTTGCACTCGCTTGAGCTCCTAAAATCCCCTGGTTATCTGCACCAGCTTTATTATCTAATAGGAGGGTCACCTAGCAAAAAAAAAAAAGTGTGTAATTTCTGCTGGATTAGTACTGGATCAGCTAATCAGCCCAGGGATCAGAGGGGTGCCAGTGTCAGTGTAAAGGAAAATGGGGGTGAGGGAGAAGAGGACCACTTTTGACAACGTAAGCTTCTTAGGTAGCTTCATTCAGATGTGATTTATGTTTCAGTTTGCACACTCTAACCAACACAGAGAGGTGACACTTTCTGAAGTGATGAACCAGAACTTGCTTGTCACCTGTGCAAACAGTAGTTGTGTGCAAACTCTGATACTTTCTAAAAATCTTAAAACTGACATCAAGAAACTATAGACCTCAAAAAAATAAACTTTTACTGCTTCAAGTCCAGAGAACACAACTTTTGAGAAAGTGGGAGAAGTGTTTCTGGACTCTTATTCTGCAATTGTGACTTGACTTCTGACAGGCTTTTCCATAGTAAGGACATTATTAAACAGTGTGTGTTAACAGATTTGAGAGTGATAGTATAGAAACTGTTAATCTGTGTGAGAAGGATAAACTGTTTTAGTAGACAAGAGAAATATAATGCATTTACTAGAGCAGGTTTTACTGCATTTTCTCTGTAACAGGATCTTTGGCTGTGTGATCTGACATTTTTGGACTGTATTCAGGCAACAAATTCTTGTACTAAATGTAAACTTTTTTTTACCTTCTGTGCCATTGCTATAAAAGAGTGAGATTTTGTTCCTAATCTTATTTAATGATAGGCTCTGTGCAGTTGAGCTCTTGGATTTCTTGCTCTTGTTTGCTCTGGGTGCTCTAAGTCTTGGGTTGGTATCAGACCTTTTTGATCCCTACCAAAATATGCTCTGAAATTCTTGTTTAGATTACGTGTTGCCTAGTTCTCTGTACAAAGTGAATATAATTGTCTGATTTCTCCCTCTTTCTTTTACATCCTTGTCTGTCACTGTTATCACAAAAGAAACAGTAAAACTTCACAAAATAAAGTGGATGTGGATAAACCAGTACAGCTGTTTTTCTCTGGCCACTTTCACTTGTCCTTCAGATTTGGTTTATTCTTTGGTACCGTTACTCAACTCAGGCTGTGTTTATATGTCTGTTGTATAATTTCCTTCTCATTAGGTGTCCGTACTGGTTTTTAGTAGCTTTAACACTGTGAATTTGCAAAGGGAGTAGGATTAAAACTGGAATGATTGCTTGGCATTTCCATAGAATTAGGAGTTCAGACCCGTTGGAGCATTAAGTATCCAGAATTGTGGATACTGTCCATGATTTCTGATTTGTGTGAACGACTGATTGTACTGTCTTGTTGCATTTGTGTGGCAGAAAAATGACAGCTGATGATTGCAACAACTTTGCTTGTTACAAAGAAATGAGGGGTTTTATTTAAAGATACTCTGAAATGCTCTGAAGACTTCACAGAATTATTTAGTCAGAATTTGAGACACTTTTTTAGAAGAAATTGAGTAAATTAGGTGACATCTGAAACATCAGCCGAGTGAAAATCCTTTTGGCCTATGGGCTGGATACTACAAAGTCAGAAGTTCTTCTTGAAAGCACTTAATTCAGGATATACCATACCTCATTAAAAATGGAGTCTCAGTGTTTTCTTCTGGGATCTCATTTCTCACATGGTCTTAGACAAGTGATACTATTTACCCAATATGTTTCTCATTTTAAAATGTGATTCTGTGGGCCGGACTTAGAAATAGTTGAAAACAGGTCCCTAAAGCGTGTGCTTGCTTACCTTGTTACGGTCTGGAATTATTGTTGAATTTCTGACACGATCAGCCAAAGAGGAGAGAATGTGGGAATCCTGGGATATGAAGGAACGTGTCACAGAAGAAATTTTACCATATGCCTTCTGAACAGGAGTATTCTTTTCTTTCAGTCAATGTCTGAAGAACCGAAGGCCAATAGACTCCTTCAGTTTTCCAAATGAAAGCTGGTGTTGGTGTTGCCCTCCACTGTAGATTTCTGGCTTTCAAGAAGCACAATTTACTGTTCTTTCCAATGAGACGTTACAGGAAGGAGTCAAGAGAGGACGGACGTCCCAGGACAGACTTCATTTTGTCTCCTTAGTGTGGAAAGGACTAAGAAGCTGAGCTTTAGTTTTTTTCCTTGAATGCTAATTTTGCAGTTTAATGGCAGGAAGGAGATAGTAAAATCAATTCCATTTTCTGGCAGTCATCTGGACTGTGTATATGATATGAATTCCTTTTATCACTAGAAGAAGCTCAGTAATGATTTGTTTGTAGGCACATTGCCAAAATGCAAAGATTTTGGACTAGTTCATAAATAGCTGTGCTCTTCAAGCTTTACAGTCTGTTCAAATTTAAACCTTCTCATCATTCTAGAAATGGGAGTATGTGCAGAGGGGGAAATGAACATTTTTTGGCTTTGAGTCACTGTGCAGACTGCAATGAATACAGGCTTTGATTCCATAAGGGACCTTTTTTCCCCTTCAGTTCACCAAGTTTTGTAAATTGAGGATTACTAACTTGTTCACCCCATTTGAGCTGGTTATTATGTGGTGCTGGGGGAGGGAATTCTGGGGTAGCTAAAAGGCATAGCACAGCTTTTTTGTCAAATGCATTGGAACTTAAATGCCAGCCTTGCTTTTCCATAAGGTGTGCCCTTGGAAAATTGTAGGTTTCTTTGGTTTCCAAGATTGTGTGGACTATCATGAGCATCTTATGCAGACCTCCGTGGCAGGGGACTTGGACTTGTTGATATTTAAAGCTCCCTTCCAACCCAAACCATTCTGTGTTTCTGTGACCTTGAGTTAATTATTTATAGTATTGAAAACTGAGAGTCCTAACCAGAGAGCTCCATTAGTAGAAAAAGCCAGTAAAATTAACAGTGTGGTAAATAATGTGAGTGAATGTTGAGTCAGAATGAAACTGAATTTGTTTTTTATCCCGATGCCTAACAGGGATTGTGCGTTTTTTAGTAGGATATTAAACCTATTTGCATCTTGGTGTTGCCTGATGCCTTTCTCAATAGAACTAATGGGATAATCTAGGCAGAGTGAGTGTATTTAATACTGTCTTAAACTGCTGTGGAATCTGGTTAGAGCTGATCAATATTTATGTCAATCACTGCTAAAAAATACAGAATATTGCTCAGAGGGGCTGTTCACTGGAATGATAAATGAAGGTGAGTAGGCAGTACGAGGGACATGGTTTATCTACAAAGATTTGTTTAGTCAATTAAGTTTTCCTGGTGTGGACAAATGTAAGGTCATATGTAAAATGCAAGGGATGTATACTATGTATTACCAGAAATTGCATTCTGGATAAGCAGAACTGGGTCAACACCTATTTGATGGTGGAACCTCTTTGAAAGATGGAGCTTCAGTGGCTACTGCAAGCCTTGGGTACAAAAGCAGGTGTTGGCATGTCATTTCTCTCTCAGAAAAACAAGAAATATCGAAGACTCTACTCACTGTAAGCTGGAAGAAGTCTCCTTTTATTTATTAAAAACCTAAAATTTTAAGCAGCTTATTCAGTTAACTTGTTGACGGAAGTAGTTAATAAGGCTTTAGTCTAAGGAGAGAGAGAGCTGTAAAGTGGGACAAATGCACAGCCACATCTGAGCTCTGACTCAGAGTTCGGGGCATTAACCTGGACATTACTGCTACTACTTTGGAGGTAAGGTTATATGAGAGGTTATATACCGCATTCTCTGTCCCTTCAGATGGCATTATTGATACAGAATCTTGAGTTTAAAGTTGTTAACCTTGATAGGAGGGAAAAAGAGTGTTTTGGGAAATATGGAGGAGGCCGATCTTCGTACGGATTGTGGAGCTTTCTGGGTCATGAGGTGAGTGGCAGCTTTCTGCATTAAGTCTGAAGGGTACAAAAAGCTCATTCTCTTTTTTCCAGCTTTCTCAGATTTGTTTACCTTGGAAGCTGAAGTGTTGAATGGAGTCTCTGATGGGCCATGAGCATTGTAGTAAGCAAACAGGAATGTAGGACTTCTGTGACCCCCCTGCTTTTTAACTAAATGGGAAGCTAGAGTGTATCATAATATGTAGATGACGTGATAAGTCACCATAGGGTAGGAAACTACCAAACCTCATTTCTGTAAATTTATTAGTGATCTGTACCAGCTTGATGTCCCCTCTCAGCAGATTCTTTTAGCTTTTCTTTTCATAACTTTCTTGGTACACCTTGGGGATATGGGTGTTTATCTGAATTTTACTTGAATCTCTGATGTCTGTTACTGCTTTTCTTTGTTAACTTGCCTTTGTCTAACTGGCAGAAGTTTTGTGCTAGTTTCTGAAATACCTTGAAAATCAAACAAATAAGTAAGTGTCTGGTACTGGATTATGAGCTGAACAGAAGTGTCAGTTTAACAGGTTTTTGGATTTAGACTGAAAGTTGAGGTGAAACATTTATAACGAGGTAAATGGATTCCTCTCCTTGACTTACCTTTTATTACCCTAAAATGCCAACTGCCTTATAGAGGCATTAACACCGACATAGTGTTACTGAAACATAAAATGGGGAGTAATCCTTCCCTAGAGGTGGGTAGGCTGCAAGCCTCAGACTCCATATCTGGGCTTTAATGAAGCGTAACTTGCAGAGGAAGACTGCTTGCTTCCAAACCTGGTGAGAACACATGCAGAATGGATTAGACATGTGAGTCGTTCTCATGTACCTCAGAATGTAATAATTTTTTTGCTTGCTCTTTTGAATTCCCCTCCTCAGTGCTGTACAAGGAAAGACTTCTTTATTTGCCAAGACCTCGAATCATAGTTTTGTATGGAAAACAACATCACCTTTCTCTGTTCATCTTTCTACAAAGCATTTTCTCTGTTTTTTTCCCCCTGCCAGTGTTCTGAGGATTGCAAACACAACGATGAGTCACCTCAAGAAGATGAAGGGTTTATGGGTATGTCACCTCTTCTTCAAGCCCACCATGCAATGGAGAGAATGGAAGAATTTGTGTGTAAGGTAAGGGCATGTGGAAACTGCTGAAGTAGGTTCCTTTTTTAGGAAGCTCCATGGGCAGCAGGCTGTACTTGCAGCATCTGTGCTGCTGATGTGAGGAAGAGGAGGTACGCACTGTCTCTGAATGAGCATCCCATGTTCTAACTAGCAATACTACAGTGTCGCAGGATCTCAGCCTGTCATATATGATTAAGTTGTAAAGCATGGAACCAGAGGGATCACAAATGAAACTCTAAAGCTGATCATGCAACTCAGGTGTGTCTCCTGAGAGATACCTGTGAGTGCAAAGCAGAATAAAAGCCTTCTGGTTCAAGGCACTTTAATTTACAAGGTCATTTTGTCCAGGTTTCGTCAGACTTGCAAATATTTTGCCTTTCCAGCACTATTTGCATGCATTGTAGAATCAACTTTGTCCCTGACTTGAAAACAATGCTATATTAAAACCATATCTTAGTAAATCCATTGTAGGTTTTGTAATTGTTGACCTTGGCTCAATTTTCGCCACTTTTGAGAGCTATGGGGCTGTATCAGTCTCTGGCCCTCCTTCCTTGCTGAAAGGAATGCTGCCCCTTTATACACTGGTTACTTCTGTTTTTATGAACTGTTTTTGATGTTTTTACAGAGGGACTGTAGTTACTTGGTGGTCTTTTGTGTGTGTTTTGTTGTTGTTTTGTTTGTTTTTTTTTTTTACTATGCATCTTTTCCTCTTTTAAAATGTTTTTGTGGAGTGGATTGTGTAAAATGAATTCCCTCCTTCTGTTTCTACCTCAATTCAGATTTTTGGTTCATGAAGTAAACTAGTTACTTTCTTGTTTAATGTATTTAAGAACCCAGTCTTTAACTGGGTTGGTTATTCTCAGTGGCTTTGTTTTGCTTCCATGCGTGAGTGTGGAGAATTGATTTAAAAACTCTGGGCTCTTGTTGTTGAAACTGAAATAAGAATGTAGCCTTTTAAACTCAGTGTTTCAGGAATCTTCAGTCCTGCTCCTGTAATTCTAGCCAGACGGCAAATCCAAGGAACACTGCAGAAACAACCCCGGTACATAAAGCACTTCCCTGATTCCCCTCTGCTTGGCAGTGCTGCTTCTGACGCCCAGCTGAAGACTCCGTGTGTCTTGTGTTACCAAAGCAGTGCTAAGAACATCTGTGCACACTTATTTCATGTGGAACCAGCTGCAGGAATAGCTGTGTGCACAAACACTCCCTCCCCGTTTAAAGAAGAAATCTGATGGAATGGAGTCACAAATCTGTTGCCTTAACTGATCTGTTACCATTTCTTTTGTGAGCGTGGGAGTGTTTTTTTTCTCCGACCTGAATAAGGGGTTGGACACTTGTTGCTGGGCTCTTGCCCCTTCATGCTTTCTGGCCCCTATTAGTGCTGATGATGGGTAGCTTTTTTTGCTGGACTGCCCCAAATGCTAGCAGATATGTAGTCAGGTTGGCTCGTGGTGGAGGAACAGGCTTATTTATTTCTTTGAAAGAACTAGGTGTAGGCTTCTTCACTTACATGGAAAAAATAACCTGTAAAATAACAACCTGGAAATCAAATGCTTTCCCTTCATTAGCGGTAAGAAAAGCCCAATAGCCTTCCTGTTCGGTGAAATGCTAAAGTGTTTCTTTCTCTGGTGCTGCAGGTCAGCTTCATTATGATAGTTTTGAATAGGGAACAGTGACTAAACCATTATATTTCAAGTGTAAAACCTTTTCCCCAGAGATGTCCCATCAACTCTTTTCTGTTTACTGTACTCACAGAGTAACACTTTTACTAATTCGGGTTTTCTTTGGCCATACATTGATGGCACTCGATTCGCTGCATTTAACCAAAACCTTTTTAACTTCTAGGTGTGGGAGGGCAGGTGGAGAGTCATTCCCCATGATGTTCTGCCTGACTGGCTGAAGGACAACGACTACCTGTTGCATGGACACAGACCACCCATGCCTTCCTTCCGGGCTTGTTTCAAGAGTATCTTCAGAATACATACAGAGACTGGTAACATCTGGACACATCTTCTAGGTACTGTCAGCTTGCTCTAACCTAATGCCAGTTGGTTTCGTTGCTCTCAAAGAAAGAGGGCAAGATAGAAAAGAGTGTGGCATTGATCAGCATTGTTCCACTAGTAACCTGTTAAATTAGCAGGTTTTATCCCATTTATCTCCTAATTTTATCCCACTAGAGTTGGACAGGACTTCCTTAATCATGGCATATGATACAAACAAATGCATTAAAAATTGCCTAATTGTTGATAAATTACTGGTAGATACTTTTTTCCCAAGTGTGTAGGTGTTAACTGAGATCACATTTCTTACCACAAGAGCATGCTTATGTTGCAGCTTCTGTGTCTGGTTTCAACTTGTGAGGAGCCTTGAAGGGCAAGGGTTTCTTTGAACTTTGCCCTTCTCTTTCTACGTTTTGCAACAGATATTTTATTGTTATAGTTATCGGGCATCTTGCTAAACAAGTGCAAATACAGGGTCTGTCCAAGTCGGAGACAGACTGGGGTTGGAATGTGGAACTGAAGTAGGGCAGCACTCAACTCTGCATGTGCTGCTGGCTGCCAGGCAACTCCTGTGTTTAGTGGTCCTATACATTACAGTCACGCTTTTAAAGAAAAGCTTCCAGTGTGCATGGACTTGACACCTCTCTGCCTTGCTGTTTTTCAGGATGTGTGTTCTTCCTCTGTCTGGGAATCTTCTACATGTTCCGGCCAAACATGTCCTTTGTAGCACCCGTGCAGGAGAAAGTGGTCGTTGGATTGTTCTTCTTGGGAGCCATACTCTGCCTCTCCTTCTCATGGCTCTTCCACACAGTTTATTGCCACTCAGAAGGTGTTTCCCGGCTCTTCTCCAAGTAAGTCCCTAAGGAACAAGGTAGACCAAATAGGAAACAGGTGGGAAAACAGGGCTGGGATTTGTGCCTGGAGCCCCAGTGTGGGAGTTGTTCATTTCATGACTGGATGTACTTTGGAACAGAGTTGAGCAGAGATTTAATGCAGCTTCTTCTAATTATAGTTTGTTTCAGCATGAGTTTTTGTGCTGTCATTTTAGTCTTAAAACTCCATCATTTTCTGCTGTTTGGCAGGCATGTGCTTGCATCTTGCTGCTGTAAGTAATACACCTTGAGCTTAGTTGCAGGACTTTGAATTTTTAATGCAACTGTCACTTCTTATCATTTCAACTATTCTGACTAACTTTAAATCTTAAACTTATGTAAGACAGTTCCACAGCATGTATCAAGATGTCTTGCTCTTTTGGTTTTACTTCACGTTCTTTTTTGGCTGGCTGCTAAATATCTCGTATTTCCTAAGATTATTCAAGCTGGATTCTGTAATCTGCAAGACCACCTTTGAAGTAACCCAGCTATTAAAGTCCCCTACTGAAAAATTGACTCCGCCAACTTCTGTAGGAGTGTTTTTTCAGGGTGGGGTAAAAAGCAGTGGCTGTGGATTTCCTTTTTCACACTGGTGTATAGAAAAGCAGCGTGGTTGAAAAATTGCAACGCTTTTCCGCTGTGCTCACTTTAAGCTGATGCATAACTAACTGATCCTTGTCAGATACTGAAGGGTTTGCACTGACTGTGCTCTCACAACATTCTGTGTGCCCCGTGTTGAGGGACCTCTTGTGCTGCTTTTTACCTCATCTGAAACTCAAATTTGAGTTTTCCTCAAAAAGCTTTGATCTAAAGGTTGCTGAAGGTATTGCTGGTGACTGTCCAAAAATGGCTTTACTGGCTGTCTGCCAAGGGAGGCCATTTCTATAGGAGGGCAGTGGTGGAAGAGTTGCCATCAGGAAGTAAGCTGCAACAGTGAGAGTAACTTAGGTTTGCAGTGAGAAGCAAACAGTTGGTCTCCTAAAGAAGGGCGTGTGGGTGAGAGGACTTCCAAAGGTTTGCATTTCTTATGAAACTGATTTTTGTGTCCTTCTAGGCTGGATTATTCTGGCATTGCACTTCTCATAATGGGCAGCTTTGTACCATGGCTGTACTACTCCTTCTACTGCAACCCTCAGCCTTGCTTCATCTACTTGATTGTGATCTGTGTCCTGGGCATCGCAGCCATAATTGTCTCACAATGGGACATGTTTGCCACCCCTGAATACCGGGGTGTAAGGGCAGGTAAGATCTCAAGTTAACTGTTTGGCTACTTGACTGCCTTTCCTGCTTCCTACTTGCCACTGGGAGAAACCACCTTGGGAAGACTTAAGAGAGCTTAATTTTGTAGAGACCTAATATTCTTGGATTGGGAGTGTGATGGGTTTGCTTTCAGCATACATTTTATAGCCAGCTGGATGCACAGACAAGGGCCAGTGCAAGTCCTGGAAGTGCATTCCTGGAATGGACAGTAACACGTGCAGCAGGAAAGGTAGTGCAAAGCATTTCTAGCTGTACCTAGCAACTTTGCTCCCAAAAAACGACTGACTGCTTGGTGTGTGTATGTGTACTTCTACTGTTTGTCTTGGTTTGGTAACACTAGGCTCAGACACCAGCAAATCATTGTATGACTGAACTAATCTGAATGATTTGCCTAGATAAAATACATAGTCGAGACAAAAGCTATTTTTACTCTTTGTCAAAAGAACAAAACCAGATTTGGTTTCACATTCTGAGGTAGGAAAAAACAGAAAGCTTAGGGGGCAGCCGTGGAATGTGCACACAGCTGGGTTGAATAGTAATACTTCTTGTTTCTTAACCTGCACGTGCTGTGTACAGTAAATCTAGATTTCCTGGACAAGTTATTGGTGTACCTTCAGAGAGTTCAGCTTTCCAGACTTAAAATAATCTCTGTATGGGTCATGAATATCGCCCCCACGCCCACATTTTTTTTTACAAGTTTTCTGTACTTGCTGCTGAAATCTAAACAAACAAACCATGTTTCTCTTATATGGCAGATCAAATGAGCGCAGTTGCCCCTTTTGTGTTTCCTAGGGCTGCTTGTGCAGGGTATGATAAACAACCTCTTTGTTGTTTCTCCTTGTCTTGCTCTTGAGCGATGATGGTGAAGTGAGGCACGGTCTGCATGGTCTCAGTTCCCTCTACAGGCCAAGAGCTGTAACTGGCCTCACGTACACTGAAGTTGGCAGGAGCAATCAGTAAATGAAATATTTTGGCTATCTGCTGGAACATACAGCTGAGTAGCTTCTGGTATATGAAGGAAGTCTGTGCATTCTTTAGCTTCCTTTCCAGTAAATCTCTTCTGGGCACCTCCAGCTTCAAGAGCTGTCACCTTTCTGCTGCTTTGGCAAATACTGAGTTTTTCTTCCGTAGCTTTTGTGTTTTCATTGTGTCCCTTTACCGCCACTGTGCTCAAACCTGACTCTCCCGCATTTTCTTTACCTCCCAGGAGTATTTCTAGGTCTGGGTCTTAGTGGGGTAATTCCCACTCTGCACTTTGTCATCTCTGAGGGGCTCCTGAAAGCAGCCACAATGGGGCAGATAGGCTGGCTGGCACTCATGGCATGCCTGTACATCACTGGTGCTGCACTATATGCTGCCCGCATCCCGGAGAGATTCTTCCCTGGCAAGTGTGACATCTGGGTGAGTCTACAGAATGGCTGGGTGAGGAGAGCAATGTGAAAGCTGGTTCCCCTTGAGGCTGAAGGATGTTGTGTCAGTGTTTTCTTATTCCAAGTATCAAACTGCTGCACCAGAAGTAATAGATCTTCAGGGGCCAAATAACTGTGGGCTCTCCGAGCCTGGCTTTCCTGGTGCCTCTCTTCCTGAGTTGTCACAATCTGGCTGGTTTGAGGTAACTGCTGGTGTGCAAATTCACCCCAGCACATGTACTAGGCAACTTTAACAGATGGCCAAGCAACTCTGTGAACTTGTGTGTGTGTGTGTTGAGGGTCTTACAAACACCCATCTTCATCTTGCTTCTGTGCAGAATAGTACATGGTTATTTTGCTGATGTTCAGTGTGTTCTCTGGGATCTTCACGAGGGCTGGCTCCTCATCTTGGGCAGCCAGTGAAAATGCTGGATAGAGATGGTGGACTTCGAAAGGATCTCTTGGCCTAGGAGAAGGGAAAGTGGGGTGAACAAGTGGATGGGTGGGGGAGACTTGGTATGAGGGAAAGAATAATGAGGACTGGAGGAGAAATACGTGGGGAAGATGTTAAGAACGAAATTGGGTGAGGGGGAGGTGGACCTTTGGGAAGGCCTCTGTACTTCCAGTAGCATAGTTAAGGCCCCTAAGGGCTAGAAGTGAGAAAGAGGCTTGAGTTGTTTGAGTGGCTTTTGCACAGCACCGGTTTGGTTTGTTTAATTGTTACTATAATGATCTAGGCTCCAAAAGCACTGGTGTACCACCAACTCTTTTCCAAGCTTTCCATGAAGCCTGCAAACACACATTTGTAGAAATATTTGAAGAGCATTATCCATAGTGGTATGACTTCCCTCAAACAAGGGCGTGTTTTGTCATGTGGCTCCCTCATGGTTTTCATTCTGCTGTAGTATAATCAATAACATCCCAGGCATTCATTCAGAACGCTTAGTTGTTTCAAGGTTTTAATATAATACCATTTTTTTTTCTGTTCTGTTTTGCTGTAGTAGAGAAGTAAACTAACAGCTTTCAAAATCCATTTGGTAGAACTTATGCCTGTGACCAGAGCAGAGTTTGTGCCTGTTATCTGTATGAGAGAGACCTTTTTATCAGTAAATCAGCAGTGTGTCTTGTGAAGGAACTAATTTTAGAAGTGTCCTGCTTAAGCCTTTTGCCTAAGGCTCTGAACTCATCCCTGTCCCTTCACAAAGATGAGTCGTGGCACTTCGTACTATATTTGTTTATTGACCAGCTGGTTAAGATGACTCTGAAGAGAAGGGTGGTGGGGGGGATGTGTGTGTAGAATTAGATAATTTTGCTAACGACAGGAGAGGGATGGGCTTTAACACACAACTTGGAGAAGTCTGCAGCTCGTGGTGTGAGGTGCTGCTCCCTGTCACTGTGTACTACAGCGGAATGTGTGGCTTTTTGGGAGGCAGGGTCGCACTGGAGCCCCAGGTGCCCCGGCTGAACAGGAGTGTTTTCTTTCCCGCAGTTCCACTCCCATCAGCTGTTCCACGTCTTTGTAGTGGCTGGCGCCTTCGTGCACTTCCACGGAGTCTCAAACCTCCAGGAGTTCCGTTTCACGGTCGGAGGAGGCTGCACAGAGGAAGATGGGATGCAGTAGGACCAGCCTTCAGCCCAAGACCGTAACCAAAACAGCCGCCGGCGCGGTGAAGCATACAGGCTAGCAAAAGGAATACCTAAGAAGAATCCACGTTTCAGCTGATGAGGCATGGAGCTTCATGGGGATTCTGACTAACCAAGATAAAATTCTATACCTCAAGCAATGGAATAAATCAATTTGAAGACCAGGAAATTCTGAAACCCTAATTTATTCTTGGGATCTACAGATTGAGCTACAGAGGACCCTTTCCAAATCGGCTTCTGTTCAATGCCATATTTATTTGTAGAATTGGGGAGGGATAGCTTAGCAGTTTCCGTTTTTTTAAAAAAAAAAAAAAAAATCAAGGTTAAATTTATATCCTCTTGGAGGGTTCGGGCGTTGATTTTAGATGCTCTTTTGGGAGAAAAACAAATTGTAAATAAGATTTCTAACTTTCTGTTTAAATAAAATTTATATAAATGTTTTAAACAATGGGCGGGGGGAAAAGGGTTTTTGTAAAGAATGCAACATGCAAGTACCACACACTGTTTCAATTTTGCACAAAACAAATGATTGCAGGAGGACCAGGTAAAATTCCCAGGAGTGAAGCACGTTGGCCCTGCAGATTTTCCTGGTGGCCACCATGCCCTGGGCAATGTGGGGTCCTGGCCAGCACTTGGAGTAGGCTCAGTACATGTACACAAGGGTGTGGATCAGTCACGTTGTCATCCAGGTCACAGTGTGAGCAAAGGTATTTACTCGAGTAACTTGAAGGATACATCCCAAGTGTGTGGGACAGCTGCCTTCCAAGCTTGCGTGGCAAGTGTAGTTGTGGATGATGGATCTTACAGTTAGTTGTTTTGGTTCTCATCGTGTGACTCGGAGCACGATGGGATAACTGCACATGAAATGGCAAACAGTCCAACTCCATCAGTGCCTGCCTATACCCAAAGGCCCCCATTGAGAAGATGGTTGCCACTTGCTGTGTTTGGTCTGAAGAAATGATGGTAATAGACTTGTCAGAAGATAGCTGAGCATGTGAGGGGAAACAGAGGTGGGGTTAAGATGGACTGGAAAGAGGAAGCTGTGTGCTCCAGGACTTGGAGTTAACAGTTACTGCAGACCTCAAGCACATTACCTTCTCGTGTGTCAGGCTCCATATGCCAAGGGAGTTTGCAGGTTTTTCCTTTTAAGAGGAGTAAATTCACAACCAGCCCAGTGCAGTTCTTTTTTTTTTTTCTTCTTGTCCTTAGTAAGGTCTGCTTCCCATCTGTGCTTTAGCAATGGGACTAATGGGACTGCTGGTATTTCTAAACCTAAAACTGAGAGTTCAGCTGGATTGCTGTGGAGCAGACGCACCTCCTATATAAGGGGAGGCCTATACCCTTCTCTTATATAATTGATGTAGCTTGATCTTTGGAGCCCGGTCAGAAGCCAGACTGAAGGAGAGTCTTTGGAGTCGTAAGATGAAACTTGAACGTTGTGTTTGTTATGGCACAGGTATTGCTTGGAGTCTTTAGTTGGAAATTCAGAGCAATTACCTCTCTCACAGATGAGTTAAACAGCTCATAACCTGCTGTATTTCACAAGGAAGGAAGGTAAGGGGTGGTTGGTTGGTGTGTGGGTTTTCTTTTGTTGTTGGGGTTTGGGGTTTTTTTTTTTTTGTTTGTTTTGGTTTTTTTGACTCTTGCAAGTTTCAGTTTTCATCCTTCAAGAGAAAGATACGGATTGCAAAGATCTTCCCATACCGTGGATGCCACGGGAGTGTGTTTTGGGGAGTTGGTGAGTCAGATAGAAGCAGAATGCCTTCCTAAAGTTGACTGGATATTAAGCTTCTCCCCTTGAACGGAGTAAAGCCTCTGAGAGCAAGGTCAGCTGCAGAAAGAGGTGCTGCAGCAGAGCCTGCAAGTTTAGAGGGACATGTTCTCAGTAGGATCACGACACTGGATGCCTGTAGGGCTGGAAGTGGTTTGTCACAGGTCTGTGTGGTACTTATATGAAGTAAAGAGCAGTATTAACTTGGATGTAAGGGCTAAATGGCACTGGCATCCCAGACAAAGATGTGGAGTTGCCTGGAGGAAGTGTGCTGGTGTCTGAGAAAAGCATGATACATATCAGAATCAGAGCTGTCTGTAAGGTGCTTTGGGATACCTCTGAACAGTACCAGCAGAAGCGACAGTCTCCATCCTGG
This sequence comes from Oxyruncus cristatus, assembly GCA_013399855.1. Taxonomy (NCBI): domain Eukaryota; kingdom Metazoa; phylum Chordata; class Aves; order Passeriformes; family Cotingidae; genus Oxyruncus; species Oxyruncus cristatus. Next base: position 682,863 of record VXAY01007247.1, on the reverse strand, counting down.
ATCATCCCACGTTCACTCCTTGAAGGGTGATTGTAACCTGGTCCTACACAGCACAGAACTATTACAAAAACACAGTACTCCACCTGCTATTCTTAACCCAGTCAGTCTCTCCGTTCAAGAAGTTTGTGTGTTCCAATAAAAACAACCTAGCTGTGCACTTTTCTGTAGCTTTTGCTGAGAACTCTTCCCAGGTTGGCACCTGAATGCCTTACTCTCAGCAGTCAGAGGCTTGCTTGCTCTGTGTGCAGGTTATTGCCATAGAATAGTTAGGACCTACAGCTTCTTTCCTTCCCCATTAAATAGTGGCCTTGTTCAGTATATTTCTTTTTAAAAATTGCTTACTGTTGGAAGCAATGAAGCACATTCTGGGGTTTTGATGGCTGGGGACTCTGGTGATGGTTCCATATAAGATGGGATCTTACTACTTGCTGTATTCTTAACTTCTGCTAATAAAAGAACCAAATGGATTACTCTCTAGTTTGGGTCTTTCTGTGCTGTGTGTGAAGCCTGAAAGAGTCACTCTTGCTTCCTTCCTTCCCAGTGCATACCAGCAAGTTTGTAGGTGAGAGACTTCTTTTGGTGCCGAAACCAAACTGATGCCCAAAGGCCCGTTCACGCAGTTGAGGCTTTCTGTGTGCCTCCTCTGGCAAAAGCCAGCAGGGGGGAAGTTTGTGCAGCTGGAACAGCAGTTCTGCTGTGTGTGGCATCCTCCTGATGTGTGTGATTCACATCAAGTGTGTGCCTGGTCTCGCTGTAAGATTTCGGTGCTGTCTGGTGCAGTTAAACACCGCGGCCGGCAGAGCCTGGACTGTGCTGCCTCTTCGTTACGGTGCTAATCTGCACAGGAATCATTTTTTTGGAGGTCCAGACTTTGGTGCCCGGTGGAGTTGCCAGTTGTAGTATGGGGCCAGTGGTGGTGTGAGGGAAGGTGTCTGGGGCTACCACTGCGTGAAGCTGCTTGTCATAAGGATTCCCCTCACGTACATTTATTCCAGACTGGCAGTCTGGGACATTTAAGCCTGGGACAGTCTGCTCGGTTTTCACCTTTGCCATATTTTAAAAGGAACGTGAGGAACAAAGTGGGATTGGTGGATTGGTGTTACTGCTAATTTTGGTCTTTCGTTTTGGAGAGCTCTGCTGAACTCATGCTGTAGAGTGAGGGCATGAAGCAGCAGTGTGGTCTTGGGGCTGGCCATCCTCAGTCAGGACTCTCCAAGCCTTCAAAGCTGGGCTAGCTATAATTTCAGAAATTACTTTTACTTCAAAAATTTTTTTTTCTTTAAAAATTTTTTTTTTTTTTTTTTTTTTTTTTTTTTTTTTTTTTTGATTTGTTTTTTTTTGGTTGGGATACAAATTTTTAGTGGCTCGGTTTTCCAGTTCCTGGTCTTGCAGATTTTGGAGCAGACTCTCCCCTTCTTCATTCCAAGGTTTAAAAGGGCTTTCACTTACCACTGTGGCTTGGGTGGCCAGGTGGGGAATGGGTGGAGTGTGTTCAAAGAGCAGAAACTAATTTATGGACAGCACAGGAAAGACAAAGGTGAAGAAGCATTGGGAGATGAGCATATGCAAGGAGAAAAATGAGTAAGAGGGACCAAGGGTGCAAAGAAGAAGAGCTGGGTGGGAGGAAGAGGGTGAGAGCTGGAGACCTTGGTGGTTGTGGGCAAAATTTTAGGTGAGTTGAGATTGAGAAGAGACATTCCAGAGGCCTGGATTTAAATTCTTCATGTAAAGGGAATGCCTCCTATCCTGCACCCTGTAAAGGCCTGACTATCTTTTCCTGGTATGCAGGCTGAAGGACTGGCAGGAGTGGGAGGGAGGGGGGTTTGGCTGGGAAGGGACTGACCAGAACAGCCCTGTGCCAGACTGCCTTCTGCTCTGTCATCGCTGTTCCTCAGCTGTCAGCAAACATCTGGGAACTGCCTGGGCAAGATATGCCTAATCCTCCTCTTGTGTTGGCTCACACCAAGTCTGGGCATCCACAGCTGAGCGGTGGGTTTTGTCACTTACGTGACTCAGGATACGTGTTTTGCAGTGACATTGTGAGAGACACAGCTCTTGTAAATGACCTCGACAGCTGGAGGTCTCAGGATGGAGTATTATTGTTTTATTTATTTTTTTTTAATGAAAACCAAATTCAAGGAATGGTGGAGAATGTTGGCATCACGTTTCACACATGTCACTAAAAGTAGCTTCCACATTTGAATACAAATTAGGCTTATTCTGTTTTCAGAAAGCAGAGTGATACTTAAAAGTCTTCTGGGCAGGCTAAAATTGTGTGTCCTACCTCCTCAGCGTGTAGTTGTGGTCATGCTCTGCCCTCTCCCAAGAATCACTTGCTTCATTCGTTGCCAAGTATCCTGACTACGGATTAAAGTGCTGCAATCAAGGTGAGTGTCTAAGGCCATTGCCTAACTTTTTAAGGAGCTGGAAGTAAATGAAGCATATGATTAGGAGAGAGTTCAGTTTAGTTGAAGCTATTTGAAGCTTCCCTGTAAAATTGAGTTCTTTGTCCCTTTTTTTCACCCCTGCCTCCTGTGTGGCATCAAAGCAACTTGCTTGAACTAAACCCTCCTGCTGCTTAGTGCTTTTATATCTGTCCAGATTGCCCAAGCTGAAATTCTCCAGGCTGATTTCCAGGAGTGCTGAGCACTGATGTAGTTTCAGTGAAGTTTCTTAAAAAGATCAGTTCCTTGGAGAGGATATGTGTTAATTCCTAGGTGTGTAGTGCCCTGGAAGAAGAAATACTGGCCTTGAGCTCACGGCAGCATCGAGCGTGTCCCACCTGAACATCTTCAGCCATTGTAACGATGAGCAAAGTAGGAAAAATGCTGGAGGAAACTGCCAAACATCATGTGGGCAGTTGCTGCAAGTGGATTGCAGTGTAACCAGTTCCTTGTCCAGTACTGCCGGGAAGGTGAGTTCCTTGGGGAGGGATGGTGGGATGTGAGTTAGCGCCCCGTGTGTGTGCAGGGGAATGGTTTTCCAGCTTGGTCATATCGTAGAATCACAGAATGGCTTGGGTTGGAAGGGACCTTAAAGATCATCTCGTTCCAACCCCCCTGCCATAAGCAAGGACACTTTCTACCAGACCAGGCTGCTCAAAACCCCATCCAGCCTGGGCTTGAACTTTCAGGGATGGGCCATCCACAACTTCTCTGGGCGACCTGTGCCAGTGTCTCACCATGCTCATAGTGAAGAAACTTTCTGGTATTTCCAGGAGCTTCACCTTTGCCTTTCTCTAGTAAAATTCATCTTTAAACAACTGAGGTATAACTGTTTCTGAGCTGGGAGGTGTTTGCATTGGAGACTCACCATGATTCTGTTCCGTTAGCAGCCTCATCTCTGTAATGGCACAACAGGGCACGGAGGCACTTCACAGTTGGCGTAAAATCTGAACCAGTCTAGTTGTAAATGAGATGGGAAAATCATTGGCCTGGCTGGGTTCCCAGAGCAATGGTGTGTTTCCCTTACAGAGGCAAATGACACCCCAGCCACTTCCAGTAGCTGTCTTTGCTTTCACCTCCAACTGTGCCGAACCTGTGCCTGTGGTTTGGGGTTTGCCTTGGCGAGGCTGGAGCCAAGCTCCCCCAGGCTGCTGGAGCTGTTCCGTGTGTCTGAGGCCAGGCTGCTCGCTGTGGCACAGGCAGACTGGGACTGTGGGGTGGCATCTGCTGCTGGGACAGGAAGCCATCCCCCCTGGGAGGGAGCAGCTGCTGCCACCGCCTCCTTGCCGGCTCCTGGCCACGGTGGCCAGCCTGGGGCTCTGCCCTGGCTCTGGCTCAGCTCCCCCATCCCGCTGTCTGCAGGGGCAGCCAGGCTGGGATTGCTGCCTTTGCCAGGGAGCCTCCTGCCAGCTTTTAAAGCAATACTGTGTCCCTCAGGGCCGGGCAGGAGGGGGTGACAGCATGCTCTGGCCCTGCTGCCAGGGGCTAAAGAAAGTCACTGCTGGCTGAAACTCAGAGGAGCAAGAGCAGCCTGGGGCTTTGGCCGGTGTGTGACTTACAGCGTCAGCACACCCGCTGTCGCTGGTGTGGGGTCTTCCCCAGCAGCTCCCTGTCCCTTTCCCTGCTGCCTGTGAGAGACCAACCCTTGGTGCAATGGTGGCTTCCAGGAAGGCTGGCAGCCCCCTGCCACTCTCCCTGCGATTTGAGGAGGGCTGAGGAAGCACCCACACACATCCCTGTGGCATGCTGCTCCTCGTAGTGCTGGTGAGAAGGACAGCAGCAGCTGCCTGGCCCTGGAGGAGCCAAACAGGTATAGATAAAGGCAGGGCTTGGTGCCCAACCCTTGCTTGCTGCCAGCAGGGGCCTGCCTGGGGAAAGGCAGGGTGCCAGGGCTCCCAAAATTCGAGGTGGCAGCAGCAAGCAAAGCAGGAAGAGCTGATGAAATTTCCTGGAGGAGCTGGGAGGTATTTACTGAAGAAACGTGCTTGGTGGCGTTCAAGTGGGGCCATTACCTTTGGCATCACGCGCTGATGAGGAGCCGCGTGTCTGCGGCTGAGGTCACGGGGTGGGGGTAATGACAGAGAGGTTTGGCTGAGCCACAGAAGGTGTAAAGGCTCCTGTCAGGAGTAGGCAGAGGTGGTGTAGGGGAGCCTGTACCTGTGGCAGGGGCCTGGGAAACAGGGGAGCTCCCCAGTGCCAAAGAGGGACAGGAGCAGCCAACCCCTCAGCGAGGGCCCAGCTGGTGATGGAGTCATTCAGCACACGGGAATTTGATGCTTCTTCCCCACTTAGCACAGAAGTGTGCTGCATCAGGCTGCCCTCAGCCCCCTCCCCTACAAGCAGAGGCCTGAGAGAGCCCAGGGTTTCCGTTCTGATGGCGTCATTGGGCTTTATCAGTGGAAAAGAATCCTGGAAAATAGTCTGTGGGGTCAGAGTTTGAGGTGTGCGTAAAACCAAGTAAGACTGTGGTACTGGCCCTTCACTGTGGCAGAGATGGGCAGCCTTAACCCACTTGGAGCATGCAGCTCCTCACGAGGACTGCTGCTATCCCCAGCCTGGGATGTGCCAGGTTTTTGCTAAGTATAAGCCAACTCAGGCCAGCCTGCTTTTGTGCCCGATCTCAACTGCAAACAGCTGCTGTAAATCCAGGGCTGATTTTCCTACTATTTTGTAGGATGAAGTCATCCCTGTCTGGCCACACTTGAAGGTCTAGTCATGAGTCTGCTGCGTCCCAAGGCATAAGTCAAGGGAGGGCACGTGTATGCAACACTGTGCAAGGTGTGTGTCCCTGCCCGCGGCTCGGATGCCCTCATTGCCCACCACAGTGTTTGGGGGAGATCCAGGGTTACCTCAGCCTGCACTGGGGTGTTTCTGAAGCCTGCAAGGAGTGCAATGAAGAGAATTCAGGCCCCGTCCCAGCTCCCTGTCCCCCTGCCTGCAAGGAAATGGGCTGCAGATTTAGGGCTTGTGAAGCCCCCGATTCGTGCGGCAGCCAGATGTGGCCGGGTGGGTCTGATGGACACCCCTGGCTGCAGAGCACCACTTCACCACTTGTGAGCTTTCTCCCCTCGAGTCTTGCCCTGACAGAATAAACTCTGATGCCTGCAGTTTGTGTGCTTACAGAGACGGACAGGGTCTTGCAGGAGGGACAGCTGTGATTTATTGTGCTGTTCCAGGATGGCAGTAGGATGCTGCTCAGCTGGAAGTAAGAGATGGCTCCTCTCACAGCTGCTCTGCTGCTGGTCAGATCCTCTGGCCTCAGCTCGCTGTTTGCTTTTGCTGACCTATTTTCAACTGCTGTGCCCAGCACATGGCTGAAGAACTTGGGAGCTAGGGCAGCTGCTCTTCCTGGGGATTTTTCTCTCACTGTAGGGCCATGAGTCACTATCTCTGTCAGAGCATGAAATGGAATTTGCTTAACCCCATGTTGGAGACCAGAAATGGGTAGGTTTGCTTATGGTCTGCTTTGCTGCAAAAAAAAAAAGCCAAAAAAAGGAAGCTGTTTGCCTTCCAAGGCTCAAACCATACCTGGGTGCAGCTCATCGCTCTGTGGATCAGCAGCATGTGGGAAGGGCTCTGTTTGCCTCCTAATAAACAGCTAAGTTTATTATAAATAAACAGCTAAGTCACATACAGAAGCAGGAGCCACTTCCCTCTGGAGACATACCTGACCTTTAGTTGCCATCCTTTGACCCCGTGAGGGCTGGTGGAAGCTGCACGGACAGGTGGGTTGTGATCTGTGGGACTGGGGTCGCACAGGCTGAGGTGAGTGCTTGGCATCCACTGCCTGCCCTGGCAGGGCCCATCTGAACTGGCCAGCCATGCCCACAGCCTGCCTCCTGCTGCTTCAGGGTGCCCTGGGGGGCACCAGCAGCTTTGCCTTTTCCTTCAGCCATGTGCACCCCAGCACTGGAGCAGGGGAAGACGTCCGTCCTGCTGCCCACTGCGGTGTGTCATTGGGGTGCGTGACTCCACGGCCTGATTCCTGGTGCGTGCTTGAGTTCTAAGTCAGGGCAAACCTTTGCTCTTATTTCTCAGTTTAAGAAATAATCCAGTTCTCACCCCTGTCCCATTCCCTCCACCTACAGCCTATGCACAAACTCGCTGAGCCAACTAAAGCAGGTATAGTGCACATCTTCCCTCTCAGTGCAGGTATCTTTACAGGACACGTTTATTTTGGATTAATGCACCTGAAATCAAGCATGGTGCATATGCAGCAGGGCAGTGTGTATTTATATATCCTGTTTAAGCTGAGTGGATACGGGACTGCTAATCCTTTCTGACAGGAAGGTCATCCTTGAGAGTGGTGCCCTGGGAGGGCAGGCATGTGGAGCTGAGGGAACTCTGCCAGCCGGCGGGGGATGCCCTGAGCCAGGGGCTCCTCCATCTGTGAACAGCTCCTGGTTCCTCGGCCTTGACAGCAGCCCCTTTTCTCTCCTTGCTGCCTTCATCTTCCTTGGCTGCTTCTGGCTCTGATAAGGTCACTGCATCTGAAGCCTGGAGACCATCTCCATCTCCAGTGTTACTTCCAGTAGTGCAGTCGTTCCTCTGTTTGCCATAACACCACCTCCAGCAAGGCAAACCCCCCACAGCAGGACCTCTAAGGTCCTGAAAGGTCCCCAGCAGGACCTGGTTGTGACTGATACTGTCCCCTTAGTGTCACGTGAGATGGTGGCAAAGAGGGACAGCATCCATACTGTCCCTGGCACGCCTGGGGTGTATTTGTGGGCTCCTGCTTGTGCAGGAAAGGGAACAGACCTGGTGTGAGGATATAACCCTTTCCCATAAAACTGCTCTTTGCGGCAGCTGCACGACTCCAGCTCCGGTGGTGGTGGCTGTGTGAGTGGGGGGCATGGTGGGCTTGGAGAGGAGCCCCACAGCTCCCCATGGCAGGCACACGTGTGGGACACCATTGTGGGCAGTGCTGCTTGTCAGGCAGTGAGTGAGGAGCGTGCGGGCCCTTGTCCTGAAGGAGGTGGAAGCTTTCTGTGCCGAGCCACACGGTGCTCTGGGGGCCTGGAGTGGTGCAGGAGGCTCCCAAAGGGGCCAACCAGGCAGAGGAGGCCAGGGCAAGGTTCTGCCTTGCTGGTCTACCAGCCTGCTCCCCCGGGGCCACCACGGCTTACCCATGGGTGCTGGGGTGGCTACAGATGGGGACGGTGCAGAGCTCAAGGAGAGACCGTTTCCATCTGTAGCCATAGGACGTGGCATCCCCACCCCTGGCACATTCGCTGCCGGTGCTGGGACCCCCACCCCACCTCAGAGGTGACAGAGGGCTGTGGGTGCAGCCAGCGGGTTCCCAGCGTGCTGCATGGCCAGAGGGTCTTCTTCCTGTAGCTCCAGTAAAAAACAGCAGCACAGTAATCAGGAGCACTTCTTGGGTCCCTGTGAGTTGCTGGCACATCCCTGATGGCCAGGGCACTGCAAGCTGAGTCCTTCCACCCACAGCCTGTCCCTGCAGGTTTCTGGGGTGTAGTGTAGCTGCAATCACCACCCAACATGCTGAAGCTGTAGTATCTATTTAGAATATGCCATATATTTGTTTTTAATGAGATGATGTGAAACAGTTCATACAAAAACAAAAGAAACATGGGTGCTCCCCACCCGTTGTCCATAAAGCTCTGTAAGAAATGGCCCATGCCCACTAGCCAGGAATGTCAGGCTCAGGGCAGGGAACAACAAGGGCAGCTGCAATGAGCAGGGCAGTGCTGCTCTGAGGGGAAAAGTGCCTGTTTCTTAGCTGCTTCTGCAGTGAAGATAGCAGGTAGCAGGAAACATACCTTCCTTTTCAGTGAGTCATACAAAACTCCTTCCCAGAGGTAAGTCCACATCTAGACAAGAATCTGGATGCTGTCCTGTCAGTGTTAGGAGGGTTCTCCTTGGCAGAGCGGGCATAGTTGCAGCTAACTAGTCAAGCCGTGATAACCCCCACTGTCCAGCTGCGCGTTAAGCTGGCGCAGTTCAGGTCAGGCGCCGTGTCCTACCCCCGGAGTCACAGCCGAGGACCACCCCCAAGAACAAGAGATGCTCCCTCCCTGCTGGGAACCACTGAGGGCCCTGCTCTGGCAGGGCTGTGCCTGGGCTGCTCCAGGCCGGGGTGCTTAAAATCCTGGTGGCTCCCACTGAGGGACAGGCAGGCAGTGTCTGCTGCCCGTCCTGCTGTCCTGAGGCCAGATCTGCCCCTCTGGGCCCTCTGCCCCCATACCCCAAGTGGCTCCGTGGGAGTCGGGTGAAATGTTGGCCGTGCTCATGACCCCGGCCTTTCCCGACGGCTGGGAGGAGCCGCTCAGGAGGTGCTGTGCCAGGATCTGACCCCGCTCGTTCTCGCACCGGCTCGTTCTCTTTTCACTGACAGGTTTTCAAGGAGGGAGCAGCTTCCACCGCGGGCACCGTGCTGGACCTTGTGGTGAAGGGCACACCCGGGAGTCGCAGCGGGTGCCCCAGACCGGGTCGTATCCCCATCTCCCCATCTCCTCCGCTCCCAGCGCTCCCGCTGGCGGCAGCTCCGTCCCCCCGGGTCTGTGCCGCGTAAGGCGGGTCGCGGGCAGGGTCACCGCAGGAGCAGCACCAGCGGCAGGAGCAGCAGCGTCGGCGAGACGGAGATCTCAGCAGCGCCACCACAGTCTTGGGCGTTTTCCTGGGAGATGGGAGGGAAGGGGTCAGCCTGCTCACTGCCGGGGCGGCTGCCCGTGGAGGGAAAGGATCCCCCCCATCACCTTTGGAAAAGGGAGCAATGCCTGTGGCCAAAAGGAAAGGGGCAAAGGAAGGGACTGGTTTGATGCCTGTTGGTCACGGCAGCCACCTGCGAGCTAGGAAGCCACTTGCCTCCTTGGCTTCTAGCGGTGGGGGAGCTCCTGACCCTCTGGTATCTGAGCTCAAGCCCTTCCCAGGTGGTATTAATGTCTGAGGCTCCTCCTGCTGGGAACCCCACTGGGGATTCACATGGCTGTGTCTGGGTCCAGCCAAGCAGGATGAGCACGTGATGTATCCAATGTGATGTGTGCAGGAGGAGGCATTTGTGCATGGGTAACAGGCAGGCCCACGGTGAAATTCAGCTGTGTGCCTACCC